>OX451740.1:396792735-396855235 GCA_948472305.1 Vicia faba
TGTTGTTGTTGTTGTTGTTGTTGTTTATTTGACGTTGTTGTTGTTGTTGTTTGTTTGACGTTGTTGTTGTTGTTGTTGTTTTTTATTTGACGTTGTTGTTGTTGTTGTTTATTTGACGTTGTTGTTGTTGTTGACGTTGTTATTGTTGATGTTTATTTGATGTTGTTGTTGTTGACGTTGTTGTTGTTGTTTATTTGACGTTGTTGTTGTTGTTTATTTGACGTTGTTGTTGTTGTTATTGTTGGTGTTGTTGTTGTTGTTATTGTTTATTTGACGTTGTTGTTGTTGTTTATTTGACGTAGTTGTTGTTGGTGACGTTGTTGTTGTTGTTGTTTGTTTATTTGACAATTTTGTTGTTGTTGATGTTGTTGTTGTGTTTATTTGACGTTGTTGTTGTTGTTTATTTGACATTGTTGTTGTTGTTGACGTTGTTGTTGTGGTTGTTGTTGACGTTGTTGTTGTTGTTTATTTCACGTTGTTGTTGTTGTTGTTTATTTGACATTGTTGTTGTTGTTGTTGTTTAGTTGACGTTGTTGTTGTTGTTGTTGTTTATTTGACGTTGTTGTTGTCGTTATTTTTGTTGTTTATTGACGTTGTTGTTGTTGTTGTTTATTTGACGTTGTTGTTGTTGTTGTTTATTTGACGTTGTTGTTGTTTATTTGACGTTGTTGTTTTTGTTTAATTGACGGTGTTGTTGTTGTTGTTGTTTATTTGACGTTGTTGTTATTGTTGTTGTTTATTTGACGTTGTTGTTGTTGTTGTTGTTGTTGACGTTGTTGTTGTTGTTGTTTATTTGATGTTGTTGTTATTGTTGACATAGTTGTTGTTGTTTATTTCACGTTGTTGTTGTTGACGTTGTTGTTTATTTGACGTTGTTGTTGTTTATTTGACGTTGTTTTTGTTGTTGTTGTTGTTGTTTTTGTTGTTGTTATTGTTGGTGTTGTTGGTGTTTATTTGACGTTGTTGTTGTTGTTGTTTATTTGATGTTGTTGTTGTTGTTTATTTGACGTTGTTAATGTTGTTGACGTTGTTGTTGTTGTTGTTTATTACACGTTGTTGTTGTTGTTATTGTTGTTGTTGTTGTTGTTGTTTATTTGACGTTATTGTTGTTGTTGTTTATTTGACGTTGTTATTGTTGTTGTTGTTGTTGTTGTTTATAAGACGTTGTTGTTGTTGTTGTTTGTTTAACGTTGGTGTTGTAGTTGCTGTTTATTTGACGTTGTTAATGTTGTTAACATTGTTGTTGTTGTTTTTGTTGTTTATTTGACGTTGTTGTTGTTGTTGTTGTGTTTGTTGTTGTTAAAGTTGGTGTTGTTGTTGTTTATTTAACGTTGTTGTTGTTGTTGTTGTTGTTTATTTAACGTTGTTATTGTTGTTGTTGTTTATTTGACGTTGTTGTTGTTGTTGTTGTTTATTTGACGTTGTTGTTGTTGTTGACGTTGTTGTTGTTGTTGACGTTGTTGTTCTTGTTGTTGTTTATTTCACGTTGTTGTTGTTGTTGTTGTTGTTGTTGTTGTTTATTTGACATTGTTGTTGTTGTTGTTGTTGTTGTTGTTGTTTAGTTGACGTTGTTGTTGTTGTTGTTTATTTAACGTTGTTGTTGTCGTTGTTTTTGTTGTTTATTTGATGTTATTGTTGTTGTTGTTGACGTTGTTGTTGTTGTTTATTTGACGTTGTTGTTGTTGTTGTTGTTTATTTGACGTTGTTGTTGTTGTTGTTTATTTGACGTTGTTGTTGTTGTTGTTTATTTGACGTTGTTGTTGTTGTTGTTTATTTGACGTTGTTGTTGTTGTTGTTGTTTATTTGACGTTGCTGTTGTTGTTGTTTATTTGATGTTGTTGTTGTTTATTTGACGTTGTTGTTGTTGTTTAATTGACGGTGTTGTTGTTGTTGTTTATTTGACGTTGTTGTTGTTGTTTATTTGACGTTGTTGTTGTTGTTGTTTATTTGATGTTGTTGTTGTTGTTGACATAGTTGTTGTTGTTTATTTCACGTTGTTGTTGTTGACGTTGTTGTTTATTTGACGTTGTTGTTGTTTATTTGACGTTGTTGTTGTTGTTGTTTATTTGACGTTGTTGTTGTTTATTTGATGTTGTTGTTGTTGTTTATTTGTCGTTGTTAATGTTTTTGACGTTGTTGTTGTTGTTGTTTATTACACGTTGTTGTTGTTGTTATTGTTGTTGTTGTTGTTGTTGTTGTTGTTGTTTATTTGACGTTATTGTTGTTGTTGTTTATTTGACGTTGTTATTGTTGTTGTTGTTGTTGTTGTTTATATGACGTTGTTGTTGTTGTTGACGTTGTTGTTGTTGTTGTTTATTTAACGCTGTTGTTGTTGTTGTTTATTTGACGTTGTTAATGTTGTTGACGTTGTTGTTGTTGTTTTTGTTGTTTATTTGACGTTGTTGTTGTTGTTGTTGTGTTTGTTGTTGTTAATGTTGGTGTTGTTGTTGTTTATTTAACGTTGTTGTTGTTGTTGTTTATTTGACGTTGTTGTTGTTGTTGTTGTTTATTTGAAGTTGTTGTTGTTTATTTGACGTTGTTGTTGTTGTTTATTTGACATTGTTAATGTTGTTGACATTGTTGTTGTTGTTTTTGTTGTTTATTTGACGTTGTTGTTGTTGTTGTTGTTGTTGTTGTTTTTGTTGTTTTTATTGTTGGTGTTGTTGTTGTTTATTTGACGCTGTTGTTGTTTATTTGACGTTGTTGTTGTTGTTGTTGTTTATTTGACGTTGTTGTTGTTATTGTTGTTGTTTATTTGATGTTGTTGTTGTTGTTTATTTGACGTTGTTGTTGTTGTTTATTTCACATTGTTGTTGTTGTTGTTGACGTTGTTGTTGTTGTTGTTTATTTGATGTTGTTGTTATTGTTGACATAGTTGTTGTTGTTTATTTCACGTTGTTGTTGTTGACGTTGTTATTTATTTGACGTTGTTGTTGTTTATTTGACGTTGTTGTTGTTGTTGTTGTTTTTGTTGTTGTTATTGTTGGTGTTGTTGTTGTTTATTTGACGTTGTTGTTGTTGTTTTGTTGATGTTGTTGTTGTTGTTGTTTATTTGACGTTGTTGTTGTTGTTGTTGTTTATTTGATGTTGTTGTTGTTGTTGTTGTTTATTTGACGTTGTTGTTGTTGTTTTGACGTTGTTGTTGTTGTTGTTTATTTCACGTTGTTGTTGTTGTTGTTTATCTGACATTGTTGTTGTTGTTGTTTAGTTGACGTTGTTGTTGTTGTTGTTTATTTGACGGTGTTGTTGTATTTGTTTATTTGACGTTGTTGTTGTTGTTGTTGTTGACGTTGTTATTGTTGATGATTATTTGATGTTGTTGTTGTTGACGTTGTTGTTGTTGTTTATTTGACGTTGTTGTTGTTGTTGTTTATTTGACGTTGTTGTTGTTGTTGTTATTGTTGGTGTTGATGTTGTTGTTATTGTTTATTTGACGTTGTTGTTGTTATTTATTTGACGTAGTTGTTGTTGGTGACGTTGTTGTTGTTGTTTGTTTATTTGACAATTTTGTTGTTGTTGATGTTGTTGTTATTGTTTATTTGACGTTGTTGTTGTTGTTGTTGTTTATTTGACATTGTTGTTGTTGTTGACGTTGTTGTTGTTGTTGTTGTTGACGTTGTTGTTGTTGTTGTTGTTTATTTCACGTTGTTATTGTTGTTGTTTATTTGACATTGTTGTTGTTGTTGTTGTTTAGTTGACGTTGTTGTTGTTGTTTATTTGACGTTGTTGTTGTCGTTGTTTTTGTTGTTTATTTGACGTTGTTGTTGTTGTTGTTTATTTGACGTTGTTGTTGTTGTTGTTGTTGTTGTTTATTTGACGTTGTTGTTGTTTATTTGACGTTGTTGTTGTTGTTTAATTGACGGTGTTGTTGTTGTTGTTGTTTATTTGACGTTGTTGTTATTGTTGTTATTTATTTGACGTTGTTGTTGTTGTTGTTGACGTTGTTGTTGTTGTTGTTTATTTGATGTTGTTGTTATTGTTGACATAGTTGTTGTTGTTGTTGTTTATTTCACGTTGTTGTTGTTGACGTTGTTGTTTATTTGACGTTGTTGTTGTTGTTGTTGTTGTTGTTTTTGTTGTTGTTGTTGTTGTTGTTATTTATTTGACGTTGTTAATGTTGTTGACGTTGTTGTTGTTGTTGTTTATTACACGTTGTTGTTGTTGTTATTGTTGTTGTTGTTGTTGTTTATTTGACGTTATTGTTGTTGTTGTTTATTTGACGTTGTTATTGTTGTTGATGTTGTTGTTTATAAGACGTTGTTGTTGTTGTTGTTGTTTATTTAACGTTGGTGTTGTTGTTGCTGTTTATTTGACGTTGTTAATGTTGTTGACGTTGTTGTTGTTTTTGTTGTTTATTTGACGTTGTTGTTGTTGTGTTTGTTGTTGTTAATGTTGGTGTTGTTGTTGTTGTTGTTTATTTAACGTTGTTGTTGTTGTGGTTGTTTATTAGACGTTGTTGTTGTTGTTGTTGTTTATTTGACGTTGTTGTTGTTGTTGTTGTTGTTGTTGTTTATTTGATGTTGTTGTTGTTGTTTATTTGACGTTGTTGTTGTTGTTTAATTGACGTTGTTGTTGTTGTTGTTGTTTATTTGACGTTGTTGTTGTTTATTTGACGTTGTTGTTGTTGTTGACGTTGTTGTTGTTGTTGTTTATTTGATGTTGTTGTTGTCGTTGTTTTTGTTGTTTATTTGACGTTGTTGTTGTTGTTGTTGTTTATTTGGCGTTGTTGTTGTTGTTGTTGTTTATTTGACGTTGTTGTTGTTGTTGTTTATTTGACGTTGTTGTTGTTGTTGTTTATTTGACGGTGTTGTTGTTGTTGTTTATTTGACGTTGTTGTTGTTGTTGTTGTTGTTGACGTTGTTATTGTTGATGTTTATTTGATGTTGTTGTTGTTGACGTTGTTGTTGTTGTTTATTTGACGTTGTTGTTGTTTATTTGACGTTGTTGTTGTTGTTATTGTTGGTGTTGTTGTTGTTGTTATTGTTTATTTGACGTTGTTGTTGTTGTTGGTGATGTTGTTGTTGTTATTGTTGTTTATTTATTTGACAATTTTGTTGTTGTTGATGTTGTTGTTGTTGTTTATTTGACGTTGTTGTTGTTGTTGTTGTTGTTGTTGTTTATTTGACATTGTTGTTGTTGTTGACGTTGTTGTTTTTGTTGTTGTTGTTGACGTTGTTGTTGTTGTTGTTTATTTCACGTTGTTGTTGTTGTTGTTTATTTGACATTGTTGTTGTTGTTGTTGTTTAGTTGACGTTGTTGTTGTTGTTTATTTGACGTTGTTGTTGTCGTTGTTTTTGTTGTTTATTTGACGTTGTTGTTGTTGTTGTTGTTTATTTGACGTTGTTGTTGTTTATTTGACGTTGTTGTTGTTTATTTGACGTTGTTGTTTTTGTTTAATTGACGGTGTTGTTGTTGTTGTTGTTTATTTGACGTTGTTGTTATTGTTGTTGTTTATTTGACGTTGTTGTTGTTGTTGTTGACGTTGTTGTTGTTGTTGTTTATTTGATGTTGTTGTTATTGTTGACATAGTTGTTGTTGTTTATTTCACGTTGTTGTTGTTGACGTTGTTGTTTATTTGACGTTGTTGTTGTTTATTTGACGTTTTTGTTGTTGTTGTTGTTGTTTTTGTTGTTGTTATTGTTGGTGTTGTTGGTGTTTATTTGACGTTGTTGCTGTTGTTGTTGTTGTTGTTGTTTATTTGATGTTGTTGTTGTTGTTGTTGTTTATTTGACGTTGTTAATGTTGTTGACGTTGTTGTTGTTGTTGTTTATTACACGTTGATGTTGTTGTTATTGTTGTTGTTGTTGTTGTTTATTTGACGTTATTGTTGTTGTTGTTTATTTGACGTTGTTATTGTTGTTGTTGTTGTTGTTGTTTATTTAACGTTGGTGTTGTTGTTGCTGTTTATTTGACGTTGTTAATGTTGTTGACGTTGTTGTTGTTGTTTTTGTTGTTTATTTGACGTTGTTGTTGTTGTTGTTGTGTTTGTTGTTGTTAAAGTTGGTGTTGTTGTTGTTGTTTATTTAACGTTGTTGTTGTTGTTGTTGTTGTTTATTTAACGTTGTTATTGTTGTTGTTGTTTATTTGACGTTGCTGTTGTTGTTGTTGTTGTTGTTGTTTATTTGACGTTGTTGTTGTTGTTGACGTTGTTGTTGTTGTTGACGTTGTTGTTGTTGTTGTTGTTGTTTATTTCACGTTGTTGTTGTTGTTGTTGTTTATTTGACATTGTTGCTGTTGTTGTTGTTTAGTTGACGTTGTTGTTGTTGTTGTTGTTTATTTGACGTTGTTGTTGTCGTTGTTTTTGTTGTTTATTTGATGTTATTGTTGTTGTTGTTGTTGACGTTGTTGTTGTTGTTGTTTATTTGACGTTGTTGTTGTTGTTGTTGTTGTTGTTGTTTATTTGACGTTGTTGTTGTTGTTTATTTGACGTTGTTGTTGTTGTTGTTGTTGTTTATTTGACGTTGTTGTTGTTGTTGTTGTTTATTTGACGTTGTTGTTGTTGTTGTTGTTTATTTGACGTTGTTGTTGTTGTTGTTGTTTATTTGATGTTGTTGTTGTTGTTTATTTGACGTTGTTGTTGTTGTTTAATTGACGGTGTTGTTGTTGTTGTTGTTTATTTGACGTTGTTGTTGTTGTTGTTTATTTGACGTTGTTGTTGTTGTTGACGTTGTTGTTGTTGTTGTTTATTTGATGTTGTTGTTGTTGTTGACATAGTTGTTGTTGTTTATTTCACGTTGTTGTTGTTGACGTTGTTGTTTATTTGACGTTGTTGTTGTTTATTTGACGTTGTTGTTGTTGTTGTTGTTTTTGTTGTTGTTATTGTTGGTGTTGTTGGTGTTTATTTGACGTTGTTGTTGTTGTTGTTGTTTATTTGACGTTGTTATTGTTGTTGTTGTTGTTGTTTATATGACGTTGTTGTTGTTGTTGACGTTGTTGTTGTTGTTGTTTATTTAAAGCTGTTGTTGTTGTTGTTGTTTATTTGACGTTGTTAATGTTGTTGACGTTGTTGTTGTTGTTGTGTTTGTTGTTCTTAATGTTGGTGTTGTTGTTGTTTATTTAACGTTGTTGTTGTTGTTTATTTGACGTTGTTGTTGTTGTTGTTTATTTGACGTTGTTGTTGTTTATTTGACGTTGTTGTTGTTGTTTATTTGACATTGTTAATGTTGTTGACATTGTTGTTGTTGTTTTTGTTGTTTATTTGACGTTGTTGTTGTTGTTGTTGTTTTTGTTTTTATTGTTGGTGTTGTTGTTGTTTATTTGACGCTGTTGTTGTTTATTTGACGTTGTTGTTGTTGTTGTTGTTGTTGTTGTTGTTGTTGTTTATTTGACGTTGTTGTTGTTATTGTTGTTGTTTATTTGATGTTGTTGTTGTTGTTTATTTGACGTTGTTGTTGTTATTGTTGTTGTTTATTTCACATTGTTGTTGTTGTTGTTGACGTTGTTGTTGTTGTTGTTGTTTATTTGATGTTGTTGTTATTGTTAACATAGTTGTTGTTGTTTATTTCACGTTGTTGTTGTTGACGTTGTTGTTTATTTGACGTTGTTGTTGTTTATTTGACGTTGTTGTTGTTGTTGTTGTTGTTTTTGTTGTTGTTATTGTTGGTGTTGTTGTGGTTTATTTGACGTTGTTGTTGTTGTTGTTGTTGTTGTTTTGTTGATGTTGTTGTTGTTGTTTATTTGACGTTGTTATTGTTGTTGTTGTTGTTGTTGTTTATTTGACGTTGTTGTTGTTGTTGTTGTTGTTGTTTATTTGACGTTGTTGTTGTTGTTGACGTTGTTGTTGTTGTTGTTTATTTCACGTTGTTGTTGTTGTTGTTTATCTGACATTGTTGTTGTTGTTGTTGTTTAGTTGACGTTGTTGTTGTTGTTTATTTGACGGTGTTGTTGTTTTTGTTTATTTGACGTTGACGTTGTTGTTGTTGTTGTTGACGTTGTTGTTGTTGTTGTTTATTTGATGTTGTTGTTATTGTTGACATAGTTGTTGTTGTTTATTTCACGTTGTTGTTGTTGACGTTGTTGTTTATTTGACGTTGTTGTTGTTTATTTGACGTTGTTGTTGTTGTTGTTGTTGTTGTTGTTGTTGTTGTTTTTGTTGTTGTTATTGTTGGTGTTGTTGGTGTTTATTTGACGTTGTTGCTGTTGTTGTTGTTGTTGTTTATTTGATGTTGTTGTTGTTGTTGTTTATTTGACGTTGTTAATGTTGTTGACGTTGTTGTTGTTGTTGTTGTGTTTGTTGTTGTTAAAGTTGGTGTTGTTGTTGTTGTTTATTTAACGTTGTTGTTGTTGTTGTTTATTTAACGTTGTTATTGTTGTTGTTGTTTATTTGACGTTGCTGTTGTTGTTGTTGTTGTTGTTGTTTATTTGACGTTGTTGTTGTTGTTGACGTTGTTGTTGTTGTTGACGTTGTTGTTGTTGTTGTTGTTGTTGTTGTTTATTTCACGTTGTTGTTGTTGTTGTTGTTTATTTGACATTGTTGCTGTTGTTGTTGTTTAGTTGACGTTGTTGTTGTTGTTGTTTATTTGACGTTGTTGTTGTCGTTGTTTTTGTTGTTTATTTGATGTTATTGTTGTTGTTGTTGTTGACGTTGTTGTTGTTGTTGTTTATTTGACGTTGTTGTTGTTGTTGTTGTTGTTGTTGTTTATTTGACGTTGTTGTTGTTGTTTATTTGACGTTGTTGTTGTTGTTGTTGTTGTTTATTTGACGTTGTTGTTGTTGTTGTTTATTTGACGTTGTTGTTGTTGTTGTTTATTTGACGTTGTTGTTGTTGTTGTTGTTTATTTGATGTTGTTGTTGTTGTTTATTTGACGTTGTTGTTGTTGTTTAATTGACGGTGTTGTTGTTGTTGTTGTTTATTTGACGTTGTTGTTGTTGTTGTTGTTTATTTGACGTTGTTGTTGTTGTTGACATTGTTGTTGTTGTTGTTTATTTGATGTTGTTGTTGTTGTTGACATAGTTGTTGTTGTTTATTTCACGTTGTCGTTGTTGACGTTGTTGTTTATTTGACGTTGTTGTTGTTTATTTGACGTTGTTGTTGTTGTTGTTGTTTTTGTTGTTGTTATTGTTGGTGTTGTTGGTGTTTATTTGACGTTGTTGTTGTTGTTGTTGTTTATTTGACGTTGTTATTGTTGTTGTTGTTGTTGTTTATATGACGTTGTTGTTGTTGTTGACGTTGTTGTTGTTGTTGTTTATTTAAAGCTGTTGTTGTTGTTGTTGTTTATTTGACGTTGTTAATGTTGTTGACGTTGTTGTTGTTGTTTTTGTTGTTTATTTGACGTTGTTGTTGTTGTTGTGTTTGTTGTTCTTAATGTTGGTGTTGTTGTTGTTTATTTAACGTTGTTGTTGTTGTTTATTTGACGTTGTTGTTGTTGTTGTTGTTTATTTGACGTTGTTGTTGTTTATTTGACGTTGTTGTTGTTGTTTATTTGACATTGTTAATGTTGTTGACATTGTTGTTGTTGTTTTTGTTGTTTATTTGACGTTGTTGTTGTTGTTGTTGTTGTTGTTGTTTTTGTTTTTATTGTTGGTGTTGTTGTTGTTTATTTGACGCTGTTGTTGTTTATTTGACGTTGTTGTTGTTGTTGTTGTTGTTGTTGTTGTTTATTTGACGTTGTTGTTGTTATTGTTGTTGTTTATTTGATGTTGTTGTTGTTTATTTGACGTTGTTGTTGTTATTGTTGTTGTTTATTTCACATTGTTGTTGTTGTTGTTGACGTTGTTGTTGTTGTTGTTGTTTATTTGATGTTGTTGTTATTGTTAACATAGTTGTTGTTGTTTATTTCACGTTGTTGTTGTTGACGTTGTTGTTTATTTGACGTTGTTGTTGTTTATTTGACGTTGTTGTTGTTGTTGTTTTTGTTGTTGTTATTGTTGGTGTTGTTGTGGTTTATTTGACGTTGTTGTTGTTGTTGTTGTTGTTTTGTTGATGTTGTTGTTGTTGTTTATTTGACGTTGTTATTGTTGTTGTTGTTGTTGTTGTTGTTGTTTATTTGACGTTGTTGTTGTTGTTGTTGTTGTTGTTTATTTGACGTTGTTGTTGTTGTTGACGTTGTTGTTGTTGTTGTTGTTTATTTCACGTTGTTGTTGTTGTTGTTGTTTATCTGACATTGTTGTTGTTGTTGTTGTTTAGTTGACGTTGTTGTTGTTGTTTATTTGACGGTGTTGTTGTTTTTGTTTATTTGACGTTGACGTTGTTGTTGTTGTTGTTGACGTTGTTGTTGTTGTTGTTTATTTGATGTTGTTGTTATTGTTGACATAGTTGTTGTTGTTTATTTCACGTTGTTGTTGTTGACGTTGTTGTTTATTTGACGTTGTTGTTGTTTATTTGACGTTGTTGTTGTTGTTGTTGTTGTTGTTGTTGTTGTTGTTGTTTTTGTTGTTGTTATTGTTGGTGTTGTTGGTGTTTATTTGACGTTGTTGCTGTTGTTGTTGTTGTTGTTTATTTGATGTTGTTGTTGTTGTTGTTTATTTGACGTTGTTAATGTTGTTGACGTTGTTGTTGTTGTTGTTTATTACACGTTGTTGTTGTTGTTATTGTTGTTGTTGTTGTTGTTTATTTGACGTTATTGTTGTTGTTGTTTATTTGACGTTGTTATTGTTGTTGTTGTTGTTGTTGTTGTTTATTTAACGTTGGTGTTGTTGTTGCTGTTTATTTGACGTTGTTAATGTTGTTGACGTTGTTGTTGTTGTTTTTGTTGTTTATTTGACGTTGTTGTTGTTGTTGTTGTGTTTGTTGTTGTTAAAGTTGGTGTTGTTGTTGTTGTTTATTTAACGTTGTTGTTGTTGTTGTTTATTTAACGTTGTTATTGTTGTTGTTGTTTATTTGACGTTGCTGTTGTTGTTGTTGTTGTTGTTGTTTATTTGACGTTGTTGTTGTTGTTGACGTTGTTGTTGTTGTTGACGTTGTTGTTGTTGTTGTTGTTGTTTATTTCACGTTGTTGTTGTTGTTGTTGTTGTTTATTTGACATTGTTGCTGTTGTTGTTGTTTAGTTGACGTTGTTGTTGTTGTTTATTTGACGTTGTTGTTGTCGTTGTTTTTGTTGTTTATTTGATGTTATTGTTGTTGTTGTTGACGTTGTTGTTGTTGTTGTTTATTTGACGTTGTTGTTGTTGTTGTTGTTGTTTATTTGACGTTGTTGTTGTTGTTGTTGTTGTTTATTTGACGTTGTTGTTGTTGTTGTTTATTTGACATTGTTGTTGTTGTTGTTTATTTGACGTTGTTGTTGTTGTTGTTGTTGTTGTTTATTTGATGTTGTTGTTGTTGTTTATTTGACGTTGTTGTTGTTGTTTAATTGACGGTGTTGTTGTTGTTGTTTATTTGACGTTGTTGTTGTTGTTGTTTATTTGACGTTGTTGTTGTTGTTGACGTTGTTGTTGTTGTTGTTTATTTGATGTTGTTGTTGTTGTTGACATAGTTGTTGTTGTTTATTTCACGTTGTTGTTGTTGACGTTGTTGTTTATTTAACGTTGGTGTTGTTGTTGCTGTTTATTTGACGTTGTTAATGTTGTTGACGTTGTTGTTGTTTTTGTTGTTTATTTGACGTTGTTGTTGTTGTGTTTGTTGTTGTTAATGTTGGTGTTGTTGTTGTTGTTGTTTATTTAACGTTGTTGTTGTTGTGGTTGTTTATTAGACGTTGTTGTTGTTGTTGTTGTTTATTTGACGTTGTTGTTGTTGTTGTTGTTGTTGTTTATTTGATGTTGTTGTTGTTGTTTATTTGACGTTGTTGTTGTTGTTTAATTGACGTTGTTGTTGTTGTTGTTGTTTATTTGACGTTGTTGTTGTTTATTTGACGTTGTTGTTGTTGTTGACGTTGTTGTTGTTGTTGTTGTTTATTTGATGTTGTTGTTGTCGTTGTTTTTGTTGTTTATTTGACGTTGTTGTTGTTGTTGTTGTTTATTTGGCGTTGTTGTTGTTGTTGTTGTTTATTTGACGTTGTTGTTGTTGTTGTTTATTTGACGTTGTTGTTGTTGTTGTTTATTTGACGGTGTTGTTGTTGTTGTTTATTTGACGTTGTTGTTGTTGTTGTTGTTGTTGACGTTGTTATTGTTGATGTTTATTTGATGTTGTTGTTGTTGACGTTGTTGTTGTTGTTTATTTGACGTTGTTGTTGTTTATTTGACGTTGTTGTTGTTGTTATTGTTGGTGTTGTTGTTGTTGTTATTGTTTATTTGACGTTGTTGTTGTTGTTGGTGATGTTGTTGTTGTTATTGTTGTTTATTTATTTGACAATTTTGTTGTTGTTGATGTTGTTGTTGTTGTTTATTTGACGTTGTTGTTGTTGTTGTTGTTGTTGTTGTTTATTTGACATTGTTGTTGTTGTTGACGTTGTTGTTTTTGTTGTTGTTGTTGACGTTGTTGTTGTTGTTGTTTATTTCACGTTGTTGTTGTTGTTGTTTATTTGACATTGTTGTTGTTGTTGTTGTTTAGTTGACGTTGTTGTTGTTGTTTATTTGACGTTGTTGTTGTCGTTGTTTTTGTTGTTTATTTGACGTTGTTGTTGTTGTTGTTGTTTATTTGACGTTGTTGTTGTTTATTTGACGTTGTTGTTGTTTATTTGACGTTGTTGTTTTTGTTTAATTGACGGTGTTGTTGTTGTTGTTGTTTATTTGACGTTGTTGTTATTGTTGTTGTTTATTTGACGTTGTTGTTGTTGTTGTTGACGTTGTTGTTGTTGTTGTTTATTTGATGTTGTTGTTATTGTTGACATAGTTGTTGTTGTTTATTTCACGTTGTTGTTGTTGACGTTGTTGTTTATTTGACGTTGTTGTTGTTTATTTGACGTTTTTGTTGTTGTTGTTGTTGTTTTTGTTGTTGTTATTGTTGGTGTTGTTGGTGTTTATTTGACGTTGTTGTTGTTGTTGTTGTTGTTGTTTATTTGATGTTGTTGTTGTTGTTGTTTATTTGACGTTGTTAATGTTGTTGACGTTGTTGTTGTTGTTGTTTATTACACGTTGTTGTTGTTGTTATTGTTGTTGTTGTTGTTGTTTATTTGACGTTATTGTTGTTGTTGTTTATTTCACGTTGTTATTGTTGTTGTTGTTGTTGTTTATTTAACGTTGGTGTTGTTGTTGCTGTTTATTTGACGTTGTTAATGTTGTTGACGTTGTTGTTGTTGTTTTTGTTGTTTATTTGACGTTGTTGTTGTTGTTGTTGTGTTTGTTGTTGTTAAAGTTGGTGTTGTTGTTGTTGTTTATTTAACGTTGTTGTTGTTGTTGTTGTTGTTTATTTAACGTTGTTATTGTTGTTGTTGTTTATTTGACGTTGCTGTTGTTGTTGTTGTTGTTGTTGTTTATTTGACGTTGTTGTTGTTGTTGACGTTGTTGTTGTTGTTGACGTTGTTGTTGTTGTTGTTGTTGTTTATTTCACGTTGTTGTTGTTGTTGTTGTTTATTTGACATTGTTGCTGTTGTTGTTGTTTAGTTGACGTTGTTGTTGTTGTTGTTGTTTATTTGACGTTGTTGTTGTCGTTGTTTTTGTTGTTTATTTGATGTTATTGTTGTTGTTGTTGTTGACGTTGTTGTTGTTGTTGTTTATTTGACGTTGTTGTTGTTGTTGTTGTTGTTGTTGTTGTTTATTTGACGTTGTTGTTGTTGTTTATTTGACGTTGTTGTTGTTGTTGTTGTTGTTTATTTGACGTTGTTGTTGTTGTTGTTGTTTATTTGACGTTGTTGTTGTTGTTGTTTATTTGACGTTGTTGTTGTTGTTGTTGTTTATTTGATGTTGTTGTTGTTGTTTATTTGACGTTGTTGTTGTTGTTTAATTGACGGTGTTGTTGTTGTTGTTGTTTATTTGACGTTGTTGTTGTTGTTGTTTATTTGACGTTGTTGTTGTTGTTGACGTTGTTGTTGTTGTTGTTTATTTGATGTTGTTGTTGTTGACATAGTTGTTGTTGTTTATTTCACGTTGTTGTTGTTGACGTTGTTGTTTATTTGACGTTGTTGTTGTTTATTTGACGTTGTTGTTGTTGTTGTTGTTATTGTTGTTGTTATTGTTGGTGTTGTTGGTGTTTATTTGACGTTGTTGTTGTTGTTGTTGTTGTTTATTTGACGTTGTTATTGTTGTTGTTGTTGTTGTTTATATGACGTTGTTGTTGTTGTTGACGTTGTTGTTGTTGTTGTTTATTTAAAGCTGTTGTTGTTGTTGTTGTTTATTTGACGTTGTTAATGTTGTTGACGTTGTTGTTGTTGTTGTGTTTGTTGTTCTTAATGTTGGTGTTGTTGTTGTTTATTTAACGTTGTTGTTGTTGTTTATTTGACGTTGTTGTTGTTGTTGTTTATTTGACGTTGTTGTTGTTTATTTGACGTTGTTGTTGTTTATTTGACATTGTTAATGTTGTTGACATTGTTGTTGTTGTTTTTGTTGTTTATTTGACGTTGTTGTTGTTGTTGTTGTTTTTGTTTTTATTGTTGGTGTTGTTGTTGTTTATTTGACGCTGTTGTTGTTTATTTGACGTTGTTGTTGTTGTTGTTGTTGTTGTTGTTTATTTGACGTTGTTGTTGTTATTGTTGTTGTTTATTTGATGTTGTTGTTGTTGTTTATTTGACGTTGTTGTTGTTATTGTTGTTGTTTATTTCACATTGTTGTTGTTGTTGTTGACGTTGTTGTTGTTGTTGTTGTTTATTTGATGTTGTTGTTATTGTTAACATAGTTGTTGTTGTTTATTTCACGTTGTTGTTGTTGACGTTGTTGTTTATTTGACGTTGTTGTTGTTTATTTGACGTTGTTGTTGTTGTTGTTGTTGTTTTTGTTGTTGTTATTGTTGGTGTTGTTGTGGTTTATTTGACGTTGTTGTTGTTGTTGTTGTTGTTGTTGTTTTGTTGATGTTGTTGTTGTTGTTTATTTGACGTTGTTATTGTTGTTGTTGTTGTTGTTGTTTATTTGACGTTGTTGTTGTTGTTGTTGTTGTTGTTTATTTGACGTTGTTGTTGTTGTTGACGTTGTTGTTGTTGTTGTTTATTTCACGTTGTTGTTGTTGTTGTTGTTTATCTGACATTGTTGTTGTTGTTGTTGTTTAGTTGACGTTGTTGTTGTTGTTTATTTGACGGTGTTGTTGTTTTTGTTTATTTGACGTTGACGTTGTTGTTGTTGTTGTTGACGTTGTTGTTGTTGTTGTTTATTTGATGTTGTTGTTATTGTTGACATAGTTGTTGTTGTTTATTTCACGTTGTTGTTGTTGACGTTGTTGTTTATTTGACGTTGTTGTTGTTTATTTGACGTTGTTGTTGTTGTTGTTGTTGTTGTTGTTGTTTTTGTTGTTGTTATTGTTGGTGTTGTTGGTGTTTATTTGACGTTGTTGCTGTTGTTGTTGTTGTTGTTTATTTGATGTTGTTGTTGTTGTTGTTTATTTGACGTTGTTAATGTTGTTGACGTTGTTGTTGTTGTTGTTGTGTTTGTTGTTGTTAAAGTTGGTGTTGTTGTTGTTGTTTATTTAACGTTGTTGTTGTTGTTGTTGTTTATTTAACGTTGTTATTGTTGTTGTTGTTTATTTGACGTTGCTGTTGTTGTTGTTGTTGTTGTTGTTTATTTGACGTTGTTGTTGTTGTTGACGTTGTTGTTGTTGTTGACGTTGTTGTTGTTGTTGTTGTTGTTGTTGTTTATTTCACGTTGTTGTTGTTGTTGTTGTTTATTTGACATTGTTGCTGTTGTTGTTGTTTAGTTGACGTTGTTGTTGTTGTTGTTTATTTGACGTTGTTGTTGTCGTTGTTTTTGTTGTTTATTTGATGTTATTGTTGTTGTTGTTGTTGACGTTGTTGTTGTTGTTGTTTATTTGACGTTGTTGTTGTTGTTGTTGTTGTTGTTGTTTATTTGACGTTGTTGTTGTTGTTTATTTGACGTTGTTGTTGTTGTTGTTGTTGTTTATTTGACGTTGTTGTTGTTGTTGTTTATTTGACGTTGTTGTTGTTGTTGTTTATTTGACGTTGTTGTTGTTGTTGTTGTTTATTTGATGTTGTTGTTGTTGTTTATTTGACGTTGTTGTTGTTGTTTAATTGACGGTGTTGTTGTTGTTGTTGTTTATTTGACGTTGTTGTTGTTGTTGTTGTTTATTTGACGTTGTTGTTGTTGTTGACATTGTTGTTGTTGTTGTTTATTTGATGTTGTTGTTGTTGTTGACATAGTTGTTGTTGTTTATTTCACGTTGTTGTTGTTGACGTTGTTGTTTATTTGACGTTGTTGTTGTTTATTTGACGTTGTTGTTGTTGTTGTTGTTTTTGTTGTTGTTATTGTTGGTGTTGTTGGTGTTTATTTGACGTTGTTGTTGTTGTTGTTGTTTATTTGACGTTGTTATTGTTGTTGTTGTTGTTGTTTATATGACGTTGTTGTTGTTGTTGACGTTGTTGTTGTTGTTGTTTATTTAAAGCTGTTGTTGTTGTTGTTGTTTATTTGACGTTGTTAATGTTGTTGACGTTGTTGTTGTTGTTTTTGTTGTTTATTTGACGTTGTTGTTGTTGTTGTGTTTGTTGTTCTTAATGTTGGTGTTGTTGTTGTTTATTTAACGTTGTTGTTGTTGTTTATTTGACGTTGTTGTTGTTGTTGTTGTTTATTTGACGTTGTTGTTGTTTATTTGACGTTGTTGTTGTTGTTTATTTGACATTGTTAATGTTGTTGACATTGTTGTTGTTGTTTTTGTTGTTTATTTGACGTTGTTGTTGTTGTTGTTGTTGTTTTTGTTTTTATTGTTGGTGTTGTTGTTGTTTATTTGACGCTGTTGTTGTTTATTTGACGTTGTTGTTGTTGTTGTTGTTGTTGTTGTTTATTTGACGTTGTTGTTGTTATTGTTGTTGTTTATTTGATGTTGTTGTTGTTGTTTATTTGACGTTGTTGTTGTTATTGTTGTTGTTTATTTCACATTGTTGTTGTTGTTGTTGACGTTGTTGTTGTTGTTGTTGTTTATTTGATGTTGTTGTTATTGTTAACATAGTTGTTGTTGTTTATTTCACGTTGTTGTTGTTGACGTTGTTGTTTATTTGACGTTGTTGTTGTTTATTTGACGTTGTTGTTGTTGTTGTTTTTGTTGTTGTTATTGTTGGTGTTGTTGTGGTTTATTTGACGTTGTTGTTGTTGTTGTTGTTGTTGTTTTGTTGATGTTGTTGTTGTTGTTTATTTGACGTTGTTATTGTTGTTGTTGTTGTTGTTGTTGTTTATTTGACGTTGTTGTTGTTGTTGTTGTTGTTGTTGTTTATTTGACGTTGTTGTTGTTGTTGACGTTGTTGTTGTTGTTGTTGTTGTTTATTTCACGTTGTTGTTGTTGTTGTTGTTTATCTGACATTGTTGTTGTTGTTGTTGTTTAGTTGACGTTGTTGTTGTTGTTTATTTGACGGTGTTGTTGTTTTTGTTTATTTGACGTTGTTGTTGTTGTTGTTGTTGACGTTGTTGTTGTTGTTGTTTATTTGATGTTGTTGTTATTGTTGACATAGTTGTTGTTGTTTATTTCACGTTGTTGTTGTTGACGTTGTTGTTTATTTGACGTTGTTGTTGTTTATTTGACGTTGTTGTTGTTGTTGTTGTTGTTGTTGTTGTTGTTGTTTTTGTTGTTGTTATTGTTGGTGTTGTTGGTGTTTATTTGACGTTGTTGCTGTTGTTGTTGTTGTTGTTTATTTGATGTTGTTGTTGTTGTTGTTTATTTGACGTTGTTAATGTTGTTGACGTTGTTGTTGTTGTTGTTTATTACACGTTGTTGTTGTTGTTATTGTTGTTGTTGTTGTTGTTTATTTGACGTTATTGTTGTTGTTGTTTATTTGACGTTGTTATTGTTGTTGTTGTTGTTGTTGTTGTTGTTTATTTAACGTTGGTGTTGTTGTTGCTGTTTATTTGACGTTGTTAATGTTGTTTACGTTGTTGTTGTTGTTGTTTTTGTTGTTTATTTGACGTTGTTGTTGTTGTTGTTGTGTTTGTTGTTGTTAAAGTTGGTGTTGTTGTTGTTGTTTATTTAACGTTGTTGTTGTTGTTGTTTATTTAACGTTGTTATTGTTGTTGTTGTTTATTTGACGTTGCTGTTGTTGTTGTTGTTGTTGTTGTTGTTTATTTGACGTTGTTGTTGTTGTTGACGTTGTTGTTGTTGTTGACGTTGTTGTTGTTGTTGTTGTTTATTTCACGTTGTTGTTGTTGTTGTTGTTGTTTATTTGACATTGTTGCTGTTGTTGTTGTTTAGTTGACGTTGTTGTTGTTGTTTATTTGACGTTGTTGTTGTCGTTGTTTTTGTTGTTTATTTGATGTTATTGTTGTTGTTGTTGACGTTGTTGTTGTTGTTGTTTATTTGACGTTGTTGTTGTTGTTGTTGTTGTTTATTTGACGTTGTTGTTGTTGTTGTTGTTGTTGTTTATTTGACGTTGTTGTTGTTGTTGTTTATTTGACATTGTTGTTGTTGTTGTTGTTTATTTGACGTTGTTGTTGTTGTTGTTGTTGTTGTTTATTTGATGTTGTTGTTGTTGTTTATTTGACGTTGTTGTTGTTGTTTAATTGACGGTGTTGTTGTTGTTGTTTATTTGACGTTGTTGTTGTTGTTGTTTATTTGACGTTGTTGTTGTTGTTGACGTTGTTGTTGTTGTTGTTTATTTGATGTTGTTGTTGTTGTTGACATAGTTGTTGTTGTTTATTTCACGTTGTTGTTGTTGACGTTGTTGTTTATTTGACGTTGTTGTTGTTTATTTGACGTTGTTGTTGTTGTTGTTTTTGTTGTTGTTATTGTTGGTGTTGTTGGTGTTTATTTGACGTTGTTGTTGTTGTTGTTTATTTGACGTTGTTATTGTTGTTGTTGTTGTTGTTTATATGACGTTGTTGTTGTTGTTGACGTTGTTGTTGTTGTTGTTTATTTAAAGCTGTTGTTGTTGTTGTTGTTTATTTGACGTTGTTAATGTTGTTGACGTTGTTGTTGTTGTTTTTGTTGTTTATTTGACGTTGTTGTTGTTGTTGTGTTTGTTGTTCTTAATGTTGGTGTTGTTGTTGTTTATTTAACGTTGTTGTTGTTGTTGTTTATTTGACGTTGTTGTTGTTGTTGTTGTTGTTTATTTGACGTTGTTGTTGTTTATTTGACGTTGTTGTTGTTGTTTATTTGACATTGTTAATGTTGTTGACATTGTTGTTGTTGTTTTTGTTGTTTATTTGACGTTGTTGTTGTTGTTTTTGTTTTTATTGTTGGTGTTGTTGTTGTTTATTTGACGCTGTTGTTGTTTATTTGACGTTGTTGTTGTTGTTGTTGTTGTTGTTGTTTATTTGGTGTTGTTGTTGTTATTGTTGTTGTTTATTTGATGTTGTTGTTGTTGTTTATTTGACGTTATTGTTGTTATTGTTGTTGTTTATTTCACATTGTTGTTGTTGTTGTTGACGTTGTTGTTGTTGTTGTTGTTTATTTGATGTTGTTGTTATTGTTAACATAGTTGTTGTTGTTTATTTCACGTTGTTGTTGTTGACGTTGTTGTTTATTTGACGTTGTTGTTGTTTATTTGACGTTGTTGTTGTTGTTGTTGTTGTTGTTTTTGTTGTTGTTATTGTTGGTGTAGTTGTGGTTTATTTGACGTTGTTGTTGTTGTTGTTGTTTTGTTGATGTTGTTGTTGTTGTTGTTTATTTGACGTTGTTATTGTTGTTGTTGTTGTTGTTGTTTATTTGACGTTGTTGTTGTTGTTGTTTATTTGACGTTGTTGTTGTTGTTGACGTTGTTGTTGTTGTTGTTGTTTATTTCACGTTGTTGTTGTTGTTGTTTATCTGACATTGTTGTTGTTGTTGTTGTTGTTGTTGTTTAGTTGACGTTGTTGTTGTTGTTTATTTGACGGTGTTGTTGTTTTTGTTTATTTGACGTTGTTGTTGTTGTTGTTGACGTTGTTATTGTTGATGTTTATTTGATGTTGTTGTTGTTGACGTTGTTGTTGTTGTTGTTTATTTGACGTTGTTGTTGTTGTTGTTGTTGTTTATTTGACGTCGTTGTTGTTGTTATTGTTGGTGTTGTTGTTGTTGTTATTGTTTATTTGACGTTGTTGTTGTTGTTGTTTATTTGACGTAGTTGTTGTTGGTGACGTTGTTGTTGTTGTTGTTTGTTTATTTGACAATTTTGTTGTTGTTGATGTTGTTGTTGTTGTTTATTTGACGTTGTTGTTGTTGTTGTTTATTTGACATTGTTGTTGTTGTTGACGTTGTTGTTGTTGTTGTTGTTGTTGACGTTGTTGTTGTTGTTGTTGTTTATTTCACGTTGTTGTTGTTGTTGTTTATTTGACATTGTTGTTGTTGTTGTTTAGTTGACGTTGTTGTTGTTGTTTATTTGACGTTGTTGTTGTCGTTGTTTTTGTTGTTTATTTGACGTTGTTGTTGTTGTTGTTGTTGTTGTTTATATGACGTTGTTGTTGTTGTTGTTGTTTATTTGACGTTGTTGTTGTTGTTTATTTGACGTTGTTGTTGTTGTTTAATTGACGGTGTTGTTGTTGTTGTGGTTTATTTGACGTTGTTGTTATTGTTGTTGTTTATTTGACGTTGTTGTTGTTGTTGTTGACGTTGTTGTTGTTGTTGTTTATTTGATGTTGTTGTTATTGTTGACATAGTTGTTGTTGTTTATTTCACGTTGTTGTTGTTGACGTTGTTGTTTATTTGACGTTATTGTTGTTGTTGTTGTTGTTTTTGTTGTTGTTGTTGTTGTTTATTTGACGTTGTTAATGTTGTTGACGTTGTTGTTGGTATTGTTTATTACACGTTGTTGTTGTTGTTATTGTTGTTGTTGTTGTTGTTTATTTGACGTTATTGTTGTTATTGTTTATTTGACGTTGTTATTGTTGTTGTTGTTGTTGTTTATAAGACGTTGTTGTTGTTGTTGTTTATTTAACATTGGTGTTGTTGTTGCTGTTTATTTGACGTTGTTAATGTTGTTGACGTTGTTGTTGTTGTTTTTGTTGTTTATTTGACGTTGTTGTTGTTGTGTTTGTTGTTGTTAATGTTGGTGTTGTTGTTGTTGTTGTTTATTTAACGTTGTTGTTGTTGTTGTTGTTTATTTGACGTTGTTGTTGTTGTTGTTTATTTGACGTTGTTGTTGTTGTTGTTTATTTGATGTTGTTGTTGTTGTTGTTTATTTGACGTTGTTGTTGTTGTTTAATTGACGGTGTTGTTGTTGTTGTTGTTGTTGTTGTTTATTTGACGTTGTTGTTGTTGTTGTTTATTTGACGTTGTTGTTGTTGACGTTGTTGTTGTTGTTGTTTATTTGATGTTGTTGTTGTTGACATAGTTGTTGTTGTTTATTTCACGTTGTTGTTGTTGACGTTGTTGTTTATTTGACGTTGTTGTTGTTTATTTGACGTTGTTGTTGTTGTTGTTTTTGTTGTTGTTATTGTTGGTGTTGTTGGTGTTTATTTGACGTTGTTGTTGTTGTTGTTTATTTGATGTTGTTGTTGTTTATTTGACGTTGTTAATGTTGTTGACGTTGTTATTGTTGTTGTTTATTACACGTTGTTGTTGTTGTTATTGTTGTTGTTGTTGTTTATTTGACGTTATTGTTGTTGTTGTTTATTTGACGTTGTTATTGTTGTTGTTTTTGTTGTTGTTTATATGACGTTGTTGTTGTTGTTGTTGACGTTGTTGTTGTTGTTGTTGTTTATTTAACGCTGTTGTTGTTGTTTATTTGACGTTGTTAATGTTGTTGACGTTGTTGTTGTTGTTTTTGTTGTTTATTTGACGTTGTTGTTGTTGTTGTTGTGTTTGTTATTGTTAATGTTGGTGTTGTTGTTGTTTATTTAACGTTGTTGTTGTTGTTGTTTATTTGACGTTGTTGTTGTTGTTGTTGTTGTTTATTTGACGTTGTTGTTGTTGTTGTTCTTTATTTGACGTTGTTGTTGTTGTTGTTTATTTGACATTGTTAATGTTGTTGACATTGTTGTTGTTGTTTTTGTTGTTTATTTGACGTTGTTGTTGTTGTTATTGTTGTTGTATTTGTTGTTTTTATTGTTGTTGTTGTTGTTGTTTATTTGACGCTGTTGTTGTTTATTTGACGTTGTTGTTGTTGTTGTTGTTGCTTATTTGACGTTGTTGTTGTTATTGTTGTTGTTTATTTGATGTTGTTGTTGTTGTTTATTTGACGTTGTTGTTGTTGTTGTTGTTGTTCTTTATTTCACATTGTTGTTGTTGTTGTTGACGTTGTTGTTGTTGTTGTTTATTTGATGTTGTTGTTATTGTTGACATAGTTGTTGTTGTTTATTTCACGTTGTTGTTGTTGACGTTGTTGTTTATTTGACGTTGTTGTTGTTTATTTGACGTTGTTGTTGTTGTTGTTGTTGTTTTTGTTGTTGTTATTGTTGGTGTTGTTGTTGTTTATTTGACGTTGTTGTTGTTGTTGTTTTGTTGATGTTGTTGTTGTTGTTGTTTATTTGACGTTGTTGTTGTTGTTGTTGTTTATTTGACGTTGTTGTTGTTGTTGTTGTTGTTTATTTGACGTTGTTGTTGTTGTTGACGTTGTTGTTGTTGTTTATTTCACGTTGTTGTTGTTGTTGTTTATCTGACATTGTTGTTGTTGTTGTTGTTGTTTAGTTGACGTTATTGTTGTTGTTGTTTATTTGACGTTGTTGTTGTCGATGTTTTTGTTGTTTATTTGACGTTGTTGTTGTTGTTGTTGTTGTTTATTTGGCGTTGTTGTTGTTGTTGTTGTTTATTTGACGTTGTTGTTGTTGTTGTTGTTTATTTGACGTTGTTGTTGTTGTTGTTTATTTGACGGTGTTGTTGTTGTTGTTTATTTGACGTTGTTGTTGTTGTTGTTGTTGTAGACGTTGTTATTGTTGATGTTTATTTGATGTTGTTGTTGTTGACGTTGTTGTTGTTGTTTATTTGACGTTGTTGTTGTTGTTGTTGTTTATTTGACGTTGTTGATGTTGTTATTGTTGTTGTTGTTGTTGTTATTGTTTATTTGACGTTGTTGTTGTTGTTGTTTGTTTGACGTAGTTGTTGTTGGTGACGTTGTTGTTGTTGTTGTTGTTGTTTGTTTATTTGACAATTTTGTTGTTGTTGATGTTGTTGTTGTTGTTGTTGTTTATTTGACGTTGTTGTTGTTGTTTATTTGACATTGTTGTTGTTGTTGACGTTGTTGTTGTTGTTGTTGTTGTTGACGTTGTTGTTGTTGTTGTTGTTTATTTCACGTTGTTGTTGTTGTTGTTTATTTGACATTGTTGTTGTTGTTGTTGTTTTTTAGTTGACGTTGTTGTTGTTGATTATTTGACGTTGTTGTTGTCGTTTTTTTTGTTGTTTATTTGACGTTGTTGTTGTTGTTGTTGTTTATTTGACGTTGTTGTTGTTGTTGTTTATTTGACGTTGTTGTTGTTTATTTGACGTTGTTGTTGTTGTTTAATTGACGGTGTTGTTGTTGTTTATGTTTATTTGACGTTGTTGTTATTGTTGTTGTTTATTTGACGTTGTTGTTGTTGACGTTGTTGTTGTTGTTTATTTGATGTTGTTGTTATTGTTGACATAGTTGTTGTTGTTTATTTCACGTTGTTGTTGTTGACGTTGTTGTTTATTTGACGTTGTTGTTATTTATTTGACGTTGTTGTTGTTGTTGTTGTTGTTTTTGTTGTTGTTATTGTTGGTGTTGTTGGTGTTTATTTGATGTTGTTGTTGTTGTTGTTTATTTGATGTTGTTGTTGTTGTTTATTTGACGTTGTTAATGTTGTTGACGTTGTTGTTGTTGTTGTTTATTACACGTTGTTGTTGTTGTTGTTATTGTTGTTGTTGTTGTTGTTTATTTGACGTTATTGTTGTTGTTGTTTATTTGACGTTGTTATTGTTGTTGTTGTTGTTGTTTATATGACGTTGTTGTTGTTGTTGACGTTGTTGTTGTTGTTGTTGTTGTTGTTGTTTATTTAACGCTGTTGTTGTTGTTGTTGTTGTTGTTTATTTGACGTTGTTAATGTTGTTGACGTTGTTGTTGTTGTTGTTTTTGTTGTTTATTTGACATTGTTGTTGTTGTTGTTGTGTTTGTTGTTGTTAATGTTGGTGTTGTTGTTGTTATTTATTTAACGTTGTTGTTGTTGTTGTTGTTGTTTATTTGACGTTGTTATTGTTGTTGTTGTTTATTTGACGTTGTTGTTGTTGTTGTTGTTGTTGTTGTTTATTTGACGTTGTTGTTGTTGTTGTTGACGTTGTTGTTGTTGTTGTTGTTTATTTCACGTTGTTGTTGTTGTTGTTGTTGTTGTTGTTGTTTATTTGACATTGTTGTTGTTGTTGTTGTTGTTTAGTTGACGTTGTTGTTGTTGTTGTTGTTTATTTGACGTTGTTGTTGTCATTGTTTTTGTTGTTTATTTGATGTTATTGTTGTTGTTGTTGACGTTGTTGTTGTTGTTGTTGTTGTTGTTTATTTGACGTTGTTGTTGTTTATTTGACGTTGTTGTTGTTGTTTATTTGACGTTGTTGTTGTTGTTTAATTGACGTTGTTGTTGTTGTTGTTGTTTATTTGACGTTGTTGTTGTTGTTGTTTATTTGACGTTGTTGTTGTTGTTGTTGTTGACGTTGTTGTTGTTGTTGTTTATTTGATGTTGTTGTTGTTGTTGACATAGTTGTTGTTGTTTATTTCACGTTGTTGTTGTTGACGTTGTTGTTTATTTGACGTTGTTGTTGTTTATTTGACGTTGTTGTTGTTGTTGTTGTTGTTGTTGTTGTTGTTTTTGTTGTTGTTATTGTTGGTGATGTTGGTGTTTATTTGACGTTGTTGTTGTTGTTGTTGTTTATTTGATGTTGTTGTTGTTGTTTATTTGACGTTGTTAATGTTGTTGACGTTGTTGTTTTTGTTGTTGTTTATTACACGTTGTTGTTATTGTTATTGTTGTTGTTGTTGTTGTTGTTGTTTATTTGACGTTATTGTTGTTATTGTTTATTTGACGTTGTTATTGTTGTTGTTGTTGTTGTTTATATGACGTTGTTGTTGTTGACGTTGTTGTTGTTGTTGTTTATTTAACGCTGTTGTTGTTGTTGTTTATTTGACGTTGTTAATGTTGTTGACGTTGTTGTTGTTGTTTTTGTTGTTTATTTGACGTTGTTGTTGTTGTTGTTGTGTTTGTTGTTGTTAATGTTGGTGTTGTTGTTGTTTATTTAACGTTGTTGTTGTTGTTGTTTATTTGACGTTGTTGTTATTGTTGTTGTTGTTTATTTGACGTTGTTGTTGTTGTTGTTTATTTGACGTTGTTGTTGTTGTTGTTTATTTGACATTGTTAATGTTGTTGACATTGTTGTTATTGTTTTTGTTGTTTATTTGACGTTGTTGTTGTTGTTGTTGTTATTTTTGTTGTTTTTATTGTTGGTGTTGGTGTTGTTTATTTGACGTTGTTGTTGTTTATTTGACGTTGTTGTTGTTGTTGTTTATTTGACGTTGTTGTTGTTGTTGTTTATTTGATGTTGTTGTTGTTGTTGTTGTTTATTTGACGTTGTTGTTGTTGTTGTTTATTTGACATTGTTGTTGTGGTTGTTGTTGACGTTGTTGTTGTAGTTGTTTATTTGACGTTGTTGTTATTGTTGTTGTTTATTTGATGTTGTTTTAGTTGTTGTTGTTGTTTATTTGACGTTGTTGTTGTTGTTGACGTTGTTGTTGTTGTTGTTGTTTATTTCACGTTGTTGTTGTTGTTTATCTGACATTGTTGTTGTTGTTGTTGTTGTTTAGTTGACGTTATTGTTGTTGTTGTTGTTTATTTGAGGTTGTTGTTGTCGTTGTTTTTGTTGTTTATTTGACGTTGTGGTTGTTGTTTATTTCACGTTGTTGTTGTTGTTTATTTGACGTTGTTGTTGTTGTTTATTTGACGTTGTTGTTGTTGTTGTTGTTGTTGTTTATTTGACGTTGTTGTTGTTGTTGTTGTTTATTTGACGATGTTGTTGTTGTTGTTGTTTATTTGACGTTGTTGTTATTGTTGACGTTGTTATTGTTGTTGTTTATTTGATGTTGTTGTTGTTGACATTGTTGTTGTTGTTTATTTGACGTTATTGTTGTTGTTATTGTTGGTGTTGTTGTTGTTGTTATTGTTTATTTGACGTAGTTGTTGTTGGTGACGTTGTTGTTGTTGTTGTTTGTTTATTTGACAATTTTGTTGTTGTTGATGTTGTTGTTGTTTATTTGACGTTGTTGTTGTTGTTGTTGTTTATTTGACGTTGTTGTTGTTGTTGACGTTGTTGTTGTGGTTGACGTTGTTGTTGTTGTTGTTGTTTATTTCACGTTGTTATTGTTGTTGTTTATTTGATATTGTTGTTGTTGTTGTTGTTTAGTTGACGTTGTTGTTGTTGTTTATTTGACGTTGTTGTTGTCGTTATTTTTGTTGTTTATTTGACGTTGTTGTTGTTGTTGTCGTTGTTGTTGTTGTTTATTTGACGTTGTTGTTGTTGTTGTTTATTTGACGTTGTTGTTGTTGTTTAATTGACGGTGTTGTTGTTGTTGTTGTTTATTTGACGTTGTTGTTGTTATTGTTTATTTGACGTTGTTGTTGTTGTTGTTGACGTTGTTGTTTATTTGATGTTGTTGTTGTTTATTTGACGTTGTTGTTGTTGTTGTTGTTTTTGTTGTTGTTATTGTTGGTGTTGTTGGTGTATATTTGACGTTGTTGTTGTTGTTTATTTGATGTTGTTGTTGTTGGTGTTTATGTGACGTTGTTAATGTTGTTGATGTTGTCGTTGTTGTTGTTTATTACACGTTGTTGTTGTTGTTGTTGTTATTGTTGTTGTTGTTGTTTATTTGACGTTATTGTTGTTGTTGTTGTTGTTGTTGTTTATTTGACGTTGTTATTGTTGTTGTTGTTGTTTATATGACGTTGTTGTTGTTGTTGTTGTTGTTTATTTAACGTGTTTGTTGTTGTTGCTGTTTATTTGACGTTGTTAATGTTGTTGACGTTGTTGTTGTTGTTGTTGTTGTTTTTGTTGTTTATTTGACGTTGTTGTTGTTGTTGTTGTGTTTGTTGTTGTTAATGTTGGTGTTGTTGTTGTTGTTTATTTAACGTTGTTGTTGTTGTTGTTGTTTATTTGACGTTGTTGTTGTTGTTGTTTATTTGACGTTGTTGTTGTTGTTGTTTATTTGACATTGTTGTTGTTGTTGTTGTTTATTTGACATTGTTAATGTTGTTGACATTGTTGTTGTTGTTTTTGTTGTTTATTTGACGTTGTTGTTGTTGTTGTTGTTGTTTTTGTTGTTTTTATTGTTGGTGTTGTTGTTGTTTATTTGACGTTGTTGTTGTTGTTGTTTATTTGACGTTGTTGTTGTTGACGTTATTGTTGTTGTTGACGTTGTTGTTGTTGTTGTTGTTGTTGTTGTTTATTTCACGTTGTTGTTGTTGTTGTTTATCTGACATTGTTGTTGTTGTTGTTGTTTAGTTGACGTTGTTGTTGTTGTTGTTTATTTGACGTTGTTGTTGTCGTTGTTTTTGTTGTTTATTTGACGTTGTTGTTGTTGTTGTTGACGTTGTTTATTTGACGTTATTGTTATTATTGGTGTTATTGTTGTTGTTATTGTTTATTTGACGCTGTTGTTGTTGTTGTTTATTTGACGTAGTTGTTGTTGTTGACGTTGTTGTTATTGTTTGTTTATTTGACGATTTTGTTGTTGTTGATGTTGTTGTTGTTGTTTATTTGATGTTGTTGTTGTTGTTGTTTATTTGACGTTGTTGTTGTTGTTGTTGTTTATTTCACGTTGTTGTTGTTGTTGTTTATCTGACATTGTTGTTGTTGTTGTTGTTGTTGTTTAATTGACATTGTCGTTGTTGTTGTTGTTGTTGTTTATTTGACGTTGTTGTTGTTGTTTATTTGACGTTGTTGTTTTTTATTTGACGTTGTTATTGTTGTTGTTTAATTGACGGTGTTGTTGTTGTTTATTTGACGTTGTTGTTGTTTATTTGACGTTGTCTTTGTTGTTGACGTTGTTGTTGTTGTTGTTGTTTATTTGATGTTGTTGTTATTGTTGACATAGTTGTTGTTGTTTATTTCACGTTGTTGTTGTTGGCGTTGTTGTTTATTTGACGTTGTTGTTGTTTATTTGACATTGTTGTTGTTGTTGTTGTTTTTGTTGTTGTTATTGTTGGTGTTTATTTGACGTTGTTGTTGTTGTTGTTGTTTATTTGATGTTGTTGTTGTTGTTTATTTGACGTTGTTAATGTTGTTGACGTTGTTGTTGTTGTTGTTGTTTATTACACGTTGTTGTTGTTGTTATTGTTGTTGTTGTTGTTGTTTATTTGACGTTATTGTTGTTGTTGTTTATTTGACGTTGTTATTGTTGTTGTTGTTGTTGTTTATATGACGTTGTTGTTGTTGTTGTTGTTGTTTGTTTAACGTTGTTGTTATTGTTGCTGTTTATTTGACGTTGTTAATGTTGTTGAGGTTGTTGTTGTTGTTTTTGTTGTTTATTTGACGTTGTTGTTGTTGTTGTTGTTGTTGTGTTTGTTGTTGTTAATGTTTGTGTTGTTATTGTTTATTTAACACTGTTGTTGTTGTTGTTTATTTGACGTTGTTGTTGTTTATTTGACGTTGTTGTTGTTGTTGTTGTTGTTTATTTGACATTGTTGTTGTTGTTTATTTGACATTGTTAATGTTGTTGACATTGTTGTTGTTGTTTTTCTTGTTTATTTGACGTTGTTGTTGTTGTTGTTGTTGTTGTTTTTGTTGTTTTTATTGTTGGTGTTGTTGTTTATTTGACGTTGTTGTTGTTGTTGTTTATTTGACGTTGTTGTTGTTGTTGTTTATTTGGCGTTGTTGTTGTTGACGTTATTGTTGTTGTTGACGTTGTTGTTGTTGTTTATTTCACGTTGTTGTTGTTGTTGTTTATCTGACATTGTTGTTGTTGTTGTTGTTTAGTTGACGTTGTTGTTGTTGTTTATTTGACGTTGTTGTTGTCGTTGTTTTTTTTGTTTATTTGACGTTGTTGTTGTTGTTGACGTTGTTGTTGTTGTTGTTGTTGTTTATTTGACGTTGTTGTTGTTGTTGTTTATTTGACGTTGTTGTTGTTGTTTATTTGACGGTGTTGTTGTTGTTGCTGTTTATTTGACGTTGTTGTTGTTGTTGTTGTTGTTTATTTGACGTTGTTGTTGTTGACGTTGTTGTTGTTGTTGTTGTTTATTTGATGTTGTTGTTGTTGACGTTGTTGTTGTTGTTGTTTATTTGACATTGTTGTTGTTGTTGTTGTTTATTTGACGTTGTTGTTGTTGTTGTTGTTATTGTTGGTGTTGTTGTTGTTATTGTTTATTTGACGTTGTTGTTGTTTATTTGTCGTAGTTGTTGTTGGTGACGTTGTTGTTGTTGTTGTTTGTTTATTTGACGATTTTGTTATTGTTGATGTTGTTGTTGTTTTTTATTTGACATTGTTGTTGTTGTTGTTTATTTGACGTTGTTGTTGTTGTTGTTTATTTGACGTTGTTGTTGTTGTTGTTGACGTTGTTGTTGTTGTTGACGTTGTTGTTGTTGTTTATTTCACGTTGTTGTTGTTGTTTATTTGACATTGTTGTTGTTGTTGTTGTTGTTTAGTTGACGTTATTGTTGTTGTTGTTGTTGTTTATTTCACGTTGTTGTTGTCGTTGTTTTTGTTGTTTATTTGACGTTGTTGTTGTTGTTGACGTTGTTGTTGTTGTTGTTGTTTTTTTGACGTTGTTGTTGTTGTTGTTGTTTATTTGATGTTGTTGTTGTTGTTGTTTATTTGACGTTGTTGTTGTTGTTTAATTAACGATGTTGTTGTTGTTGTTGTTTATTTGACGTTGTTGTTGTTGTTTATTTGACGTTGTTGTTGTTGTTGTTGACGTTGTTGTTGTTGTTGTTGTTTATTTGATGTTGTTGTTGTTGTTGACATAGTTGTTGTTGTTTATTTCATGTTGTTGTTGTTGACGTTGTTGTTTATTTGACGTTGTTGTTGTTTATTTGACGTTGTTGTTGTTGTTGTTTATTTGACGTTGTTGTTGTTGTTGTTGTTGTTTTTTTTGTTGTTATTGTTGGTGTTGTTGTTGTTTATTTGACGTTGTTGTTGTTGTTGTTTATTTGACGTTGTTGTTGTTGTTGTTGTTGTTGTTGTTTATTTGACGTTGTTGTTGTTGTTGTTGTTTATTTGACGTTGTTGTTGTTGTTGTTGTTGTTGTTGTTTATTTGACATTGTTAATGTTGTTGACATTGTTGTTGTTGTTTTTGTTGTTTATTTGACGTTGTTGTTGTTGTTTAATTAACGGTGTTGTTATTGTTGTTTATTTGACGTTGTTGTTGTTGTTTATTTGACGTTGTTGTTGTTGTTGTTGACGTTGTTGTTGTTGTTGTTTATTTGATGTTGTTGTTGTTATTGACATAGTTGTTGTTGTTTATTTCATGTTGTTGTTGTTGACGTTGTTGTTTATTTGACGTTGTTGTTGTTTATTTGACGTTGTTGTTGTTGTTGTTGTTGTTGTTTATTTGACGTTGTTGTTGTTGTTGTTGTTGTTGTTTTTGTTGTTGTTATTGTTGGTGTTGTTGTTGTTTATTTGACGTTGTTGTTGTTGTTGTTGTTGTTTATTTGACGTTGTTGTTGTTGTTGTTTATTTGACGTTGTTGTTGTTGTTGTTGTTTATTTGACGTTGTTGTTGTTGTTGTTGTTGTTGTTTATTTGACATTGTTAATGTTGTTGACATTGTTGACATTGTTGTTGTTTTTGTTGTTTATTTGACGTTGTTGTTGTTGTTGTTGTTTTTGTTGTTTTTATTGTTATTGTTGTTTATTTGACGCTTTTGTTGTTTATTTGACGTTGTTGTTGTTGTTTTTTATTTGACGTTGTTGTTGTTATTGTTGTTGTTTATTTGATGTTGTTGTTGTTGTTTATTTGACGTTGTTGTTGTTGTTGTTGTTTATTTCACATTGTTGTTGTTGTTGTTGACGTTGTTGTTGTTGTTTATTTGATGTTGTTGTTATTGTTGACATAGTTGTTGTTTATTTCATGTTGTTGTTGTTGACGTTGTTGTTTATTTGACGTTGTTGTTGTTTATTTGACGTTGTTATTGTTGTTGTTGTTTTTGTTGTTGTTAGTGTTGGTGTTGTTGTTGTTTATTTGACGTTGTTGTTGTTGTTGTTGTTTTGTTGATGTTGTTGTTGTTGTTTATTTGACGTTGTTGTTGTTGTTGTTTATTTGACGTTGTTGTTGTTGTTGTTTATTTGACGTTGTTGTTGTTGTTGTTGACGTTGTTGTTGTTGTTGTTTATTTCACGTTGTTGTTGTTGTTGTTTATCTGACATTGTTGTTGTTGTTGTTTAGTTGACGTTATTGTTGTTGTTGTTTATTTGACGTTGTTGTTGTCGTTGTTTTTGTTGTTTATTTGTCGTTGTTGTTGTTGTTTATTTGGTGTTGTTGTTGTTGTTGTTGTTGTTGTTGTTTATTTGACGTTGTTGTTGTTGTTTATTTGACGTTGTTGTTGTTGTTATTGTTGGTGTTGTTGTTGTTGTTATTGTTTATTTGACGTTGTTGTTGTTGTTTATTTGACGTAGTTGTTGTTGGTGACGTTGTTGTTGTTGTTTGTTTATTTGACAATTTTGTTGTTGTTGATGTTGTTGTTGTTGTTTATTTGACGTTGTTGTTGTTGTTGTTGTTTATTTGACATTGTTGTTGTTGTTGACGTTGTTGTTGTTGTTGTTGTTGACGTTGTTGTTGTTGTTGTTGTTGTTTATTTCACGTTGTTGTTGTTGTTGTTGTTTATTTGGCATTGTTGTTGTTGTTGTTTAGTTGACGTTGTTGTTTTTGTTTATTTGACGTTGTTGTTGTCGTTGTTTTTGTTGTTTATTTGACGTTGTTGTTGTTGTTGTTGTTGTTTATTTGACGTTGTTGTTGTTGTTTATTTGACGTTGTTGTTGTTTATTTGACGTTGTTGTTGTTGTTTAATTGACGATGTTGTTGTTGTTTATTTGACGTTGTTGTTATTGTTGTTGTTTATTTGACGTTTTTGTTGTTGTTGACGTTGTTGTTGTTGTTGTTTATTTGATGTTGTTGTTAATCTTGACATAGTTGTTGTTGTTTATTTCACGTTGTTGTTGTTGACGTTGTTGTTTATTTGACGTTGTTGTTGTTTATTTGACGTTGTTTTTGTTGTTGTTGTTTTTGTTGTTGTTATTGTTGGTGTTATTGTTGGTGTTGTTGGTGTTTATTTGACGTTGTTGTTGTTGTTATTTTTTTGATGTTGTTGTTGTTTATTTGACGTTGTTAATGTTGTTGACGTTGTTATTGTTGTTGTTTATTACACGTTGTTGTTGTTGTTATTGTTGTTGTTGTTGTTGTTTATTTGACGTTATTGTTGTTGTTGTTTATTTGACGTTGTTATTGTTGTTGTTGTTGTTGTTTATAAGAAGTTGTTGTTGTTGTTGTTGTTGTTTATTTAATGTTGGTGTTGTTGTTGCTGTTTATTTGACGTTGTTAATGTTGTTGACGTTGTTGTTGTTGTTTTTGTTGTTTATTTGACGTTGTTGTTATTGTTGTTGTGTTTGTTGTTGTTAATGTTGGTGTTGTTGTTTTGTTGTTTATTTAACGTTGTTGTTGTTGTTGTTGTTTATTTGACGTTGTTATTATTGTTGTTGTTTATTTGACGTTTTTGTTGTTGTTTATTTGACATTGTTGTTGTTGTTGACGTTGTTATTGTTGATGACGTTGTTGTTGTTGTTGTTGTTGTTTATTTCACGTTGTTGTTGTTGTTGTTTATTTGACATTGTTGTTGTTGTTGTTGTTTAGTTGACGTTGTTGCTGTTGTTGTTTATTTGACGTTGTTGTTGTCGTTGTTTTTGTTGTTTATTTGATGTTATTGTTGTTGTTGTTGACGTTGTTGTTGTTGTTGTTGTTTATTTGACGTTGTTGTTGTTGTTGTTTATTTGACGTTGTTGTTGTTGTTTATTTGACGTTGTTGTTGTTGTTGTTTATTTGACGTTGTTGTTGTTGTTGACGTTGTTGTTGTTGTTTATTTGATGTTGTTGTTGTTGTTGACATAGTTGTTGTTGTTTATTTCACGTTGTTGTTGTTGTTGACGTTGTTGTTTATTTGACGTTGTTGTTGTTTATTTGACGTTGTTGTTGTTGTTGTTGTTTTTGTTGTTGTTATTGTTGGTGTTGTTGGTGTTTATTTGACGTTGTTGTTGTTGTTGTTTATTTGATGTTGTTGTTGTTGTTTATTTGACGTTGTTAATGTTGTTGACGTTGTTATTGTTGTTGTTTATTACACGTTGTTGTTGTTGTTATTGTTGTTGTTGTTGTTGTTGTTGTTTATTTGACGTTATTGTTGTTGTTGTTTATTTGACGTTATTGTTGTTGTTGTTGTTGTTGTTGTTTATATGACGTTGTTGTTGTTGTTGACGTTGTTGTTGTTGTTGTTTATTTAACGTTGTTGTTGCTGTTGTTTATTTGACGTTGTTGTTGTTGTTTATTTGACGTTGTTGTTGTTGTATTTTATTTGACGTTGTTGTTGGTGTTGTTTATTTGACATTGTAAATGTTGTTGACATTGTTGTTGTTGTTTTTGTTGTTTATTTGACGTTGTTGTTGTTGTTGTTTTTGTTGTTTTTATTGTTGGTGTTGTTGTTGTTTATTTGACGCTGTTGTTGTTTATTTGACGTTGTTGTTGTTGTTGTTTATTTGACGTTGTTGTTGTTGTTGTTTATTTGACGTTGTTGTTGTTTATTTGACGTTGTTGTTGTTGTTTAATTGACGGTGTTGTTGTTGTTTATTTGACGTTGTTGTTATTGTTGTTGTTTATTTGACGTTGTTGTTGTTGTTGACGTTGTTGTTGTTGTTGTTTATTTGATGTTGTTGTTATTCTTGACATAGTTGTTGTTGTTTATTTCACGTTGTTGTTGTTGACGTTGTTGTTTATTTGACGTTGTTGTTGTTTATTTGACGTTGTTTTTGTTGTTGTTGTTTTTGTTGTTGTTATTGTTGGTGTTATTGTTGGTGTTATTGGTGTTTATTTGACGTTGTTGTTGTTGTTATTTATTTGATGTTGTTGTTGTTTATTTGACGTTGTTAATGTTGTTGACGTTGTTATTGTTGTTGTTTATTACACGTTGTTGTTGTTGTTATTGTTGTTGTTGTTGTTGTTGTTTATTTGACGTTATTGTTGTTGTTGTTTATTTGACGTTGTTATTGTTGTTGTTGTTGTTGTTTATAAGAAGTTGTTGTTGTTGTTGTTGTTGTTGTTTATTTAATGTTGGTGTTGTTGTTGCTGTTTATTTGACGTTGTTAATGTTGTTGACGTTGTTGTTGTTGTTTTTGTTGTTTATTTGACGTTGTTGTTATTGTTGTTGTGTTTGTTGTTGTTAATGTTGGTGTTGTTGTTTTGTTGTTTATTTAACGTTGTTGTTGTTGTTGTTGTTGTTTATTTGACGTTGTTATTATTGTTGTTGTTTATTTGACGTTGTTGTTGTTGTTGTTTATTTGACGTTGTTGTTGTTGTTGACGTTGTTATTGTTGTTGACGTTGTTGTTGTTGTTGTTGTTTATTTCACGTTGTTGTTGTTGTTGTTGTTTATTTGACATTGTTGTTGTTGTTGTTTAGTTGACGTTGTTGTTGTTGTTGTTTATTTGACGTTGTTGTTGTCATTATTTTTGTTGTTTATTTGATGTTATTGTTGTTGTTGTTGACGTTGTTGTTGTTGTTGTTGTTTATTTGACGTTATTGTTGTTGTTGTTGTTTATTTGACGTTGTTGTTGTTGTTTATTTGACGTTGTTGTTGTTGTTGTTGTTGTTTATTTGACGTTGTTGTTGTTGTTGACGTTGTTGTTGTTGTTGTTGTTGTTTATTTGATGTTGTTGTTGTTGTTGACATAGTTGTTGTTGTTTATTTCACGTTGTTGTTGTTGACGTTGTTGTTTATTTGACGTTGTTGTTGTTTATTTGACGTTGTTGTTATTGTTGTTGTTGTTTTTGTTGTTGTTATTGTTGGTGTTGTTGGTGTTTATTTGACGTTGTTGTTGTTGTTGTTTATTTGATGTTGTTGTTGTTGTTTATTTGACGTTGTTAATGTTGTTGACGTTGTTATTGTTGTTGTTTATTACACGTTGTTGTTGTTGTTATTGTTGTTGTTGTTGTTGTTGTTGTTTATTTGACGTTATTGTTGTTGTTGTTTATTTGACGTTATTGTTGTTGTTGTTGTTGTTGTTTATATGACGTTGTTGTTGTTGTTGACGTTGTTGTTGTTGTTGTTGTTGTTTATTTAACGCTGTTGTTGTTGTTGTTTATTTGACGTTGTTAATGTTGTTGACGTTGTTGTTGTTGTTTTTGTTGTTTATTTGACGTTGTTGTTGTTGTTGTGTTTGTTGTTGTTAATGTTGGTGTTGTTGTTGTTTATTTAACGTTGTTGTTGTTGTTTATTTGACGTTGTTGTTGTTGTTGTTTATTTGACGTTGTTGTTGTTGTATTTTATTTGACGTTGTTGTTGGTGTTGTTTATTTGACATTGTTAATGTTGTTGACATTGTTGTTGTTGTTTTTGTTGTTTATTTGACGTTGTTGTTGTTGTTGTTGTTGTTTTTGTTGTTTTTATTGTTGGTGTTGTTGTTGTTTATTTGACGCTGTTGTTGTTTATTTGACGTTGTTGTTGTTGTTTATTTGACGTTGTTGTTGTTGTTGTTTATTTGATGTTGTTGTTGTTGTTGTTTATTTGATGTTGTTGTTGTTGTTGTTTATTTGACATTGTTGTTGTTGTTGTTGTTGTTGACGTTGTTGTTGTAGTTGTTTATTTGACGTTGTTGTTATAGTTGTTGTTTATTTGATGTTGTTTTAGTTGTTGTTGTTGTTTATTTGACGTTGTTGTTGTTGTTGATGTTGTTGTTGTTGTTTATTTCACGTTGTTGTTGTTGTTGTTTATCTGACATTGTTGTTGTTGTTGTTTAGTTGACGTTATTGTTGTTGTTGTTGTTGTTTATTTGACGTTGTTGTTGTTGTTTATTTGACGTTCTTGTTGTTGTTGTTGTGTATTTGACGTTGTTGTTGTTGTTGTTTATTTGACGGTGTTGTTGTTGTTGTTGTTTATTTGACGTTGTTGTTGTTGTTGTTTATTTGACGTTGTTGTTGTTGTTGACGTTGTTATTGTTGTTGTTTATTTGATGTTGTTGTTGACATTGTTGTTGTTGTTTATTTGACGTTGTTGTTGTTGTTGTTTATTTGACGTTGTTGTTGTTGTTGTTATTGTTGGTGTTGTTGTTGTTGTTATTGTTGTTGTTGTTGTTTAATTGACGGTGTTGTTGTTGTTGTTGTTTATTTGACGTTGTTGTTGTTGTTGTTTATTTGACGTTGTCTTTGTTGTTGACGTTGTTGTTGTTGTTGTTGTTGTTGTTTATTTGATGTTGTTGTTATTGTTGACATAGTTGTTGTTGTTTATTTCACGTTGTTGTTGTTGACGTTGTTGTTTATTTGACGTTGTTGTTGTTTATTTGACATTGTTGTTGTTGTTGTTGTTTTTGTTGTTGTTATTGTTGGTGTTGTTGGTGTTTATTTGACGTTGTTGTTGTTGTTGTTTATTTGATGTTGTTGTTGTTGTTTATTTGACGTTGTTAATGTTGTTGACGTTGTTGTTGTTGTTTTTTATTACACGTTGTTGTTGTTGTTATTGTTGTTGTTGTTGTTTATTTGACGTTATTGTTGTTGTTGTTTATTTGACGTTGTTATTGTTGTTGTTGTTGTTTATATGACGTTGTTGTTGTTGTTGTTGTTTGTTTAACGTTGTTGTTATTGTTGCTGTTTATTTGACGTTGTTAATGTTGTTGACGTTGTTGTTGTTGTTTTTGTTGTTTATTTGACGTTGTTGTTGTTGTTGTTGTTGTGTTTGTTGTTGTTAATGTTGGTGTTGTTATTGTTTATTTAACATTGTTGTTGTTGTTGTTTATTTGACGTTGTTGTTGTTTATTTGACGTTGTTGTTGTTGTTGTTTATTTGACATTGTTGTTGTTGTTTATTTGACATTGCTAATGTTGTTGACATTGTTGTTGTTGTTTTTCTTGTTTATTTGACGTTGTTGTTGTTGTTGTTGTTGTTGTTTTTGTTGTTTTTATTGTTGGTGTTGTTGTTTATTTGACGTTGTTGTTGTTGTTGTTGTTGTTGTTGTTGTTGTTTATTTGACGTGGTTGTTGTTGTTTATTTGACGTTGTTGTTGTTGACGTTATTGTTGTTGTTGACGTTGTTGTTGTTGTTGTTTATTTCACGTTGTTGTTGTTGTTGTTGTTGTTTATCTGACATTGTTGTTGTTGTTGTTGTTGTTTAGTTGACGTTGTTATTGTTGTTTATTTGAAGTTGTTGTTGTCGTTGTTTTTGTTGTTTATTTGACGTTGTTGTTGTTGTTGACGTTGTTGTTGTTGTTGTTGTTTATTTGACGTTGTTGTTGTTGTTGTTGTTGTTTATTTGACGTTGTTGTTGTTGTTGTTTATTTGACGTTGTTGTTGTTGACGTTGTTGTTGTTGTTGTTTATTTGATGTTGTTGTTGTTGACGTTGTTGTTGTTGTTGTTTATTTGACGTTGTTGTTGTTGTTGTTTATTTGACGTTGTTGTTGTTGTTGTTATTGTTGGTGTTGTTGTTGTTATTGTTTATTTGACGTTGTTGTTGTTTATTTGTCGTAGTTGTTGTTGGTGACGTTGCTGTTGTTGTTGTTTGTTTATTTGACGAATTTGTTATTGTTGATGTTGTTGTTGTTTTTTATTTGACATTGTTGTTGTTGTTGTTTATTTGACGTTGTTGTTGTTGTTGTTTATTTGACGTTGTTGTTGTTGTTGTTGACGTTGTTGTTGTTGTTGTTGACGTTGTTGTTGTTGTTGTTTATTTCACGTTGTTGTTGTTGTTGTTTATTTGACATTGTTGTTGTTGTTGTTGTTGTTGTTTAGTTGACGTTGTTGTTGTTGTTGTTGTTTATTTCACATTGTTGTTGTCGTTGTTTTTGTTGTTTATTTGACGTTGTTGTTGTTGTTGTTGTTTTTTTGACGTTGTTGTTGTTGTTGTTTATTTGATGTTGTTGTTGTTGTTGTTTATTTGATGTTGTTGTTATTGTTGACATAGTTGTTGTTTATTTCACGTTGTTGTTGTTGGCGTTGTTGTTTATTTGACGTTGTTGTTGTTTATTTGACGTTGTTGTTGTTGTTGTTGTTTTTGTTGTTGTTAGTGTTGGTGTTGTTGTTGTTTATTTGACGTTGTTGTTGTTGTTGTTGTTGTTGTTTTGTTGATGTTGTTGTTGTTGTTTATTTGACGTTGTTGTTGTTGTTGTTGTTTATTTGACGTTGTTGTTGTTGTTTATTTGACGTTGTTGTTGTTGTTGACGTTGTTGTTGTTGTTGTTTATTTCACGTTGTGGTTGTTGTTGTTGTTGTTTATGTGACATTGTTGTTGTTGTTGTTTAGTTGACGTTATTGTTGTTGTTGTTTATTTGACGTTGTTGTTGTCGTTGTTTTTGTTGTTTATTTGACGTTGTTGTTGTTGTTTATTTGGTGTTGTTGTTGTTGTTGTTGTTGTTTATTTGACGTTGTTGTTGTTGTTGTTTATTTGACGTTGTTGTTGTTGTTGTTATTGTTGGTGTTGTTGTTGTTGTTATTGTTTATTTGACGTTGTTGTTGTTGTTTATTTGACGTAGTTGTTGTTGGTGACGTTGTTGTTGTTGTTGTTGTTTGTTTATTTGACAATTTTGTTGTTGTTGATGTTGTTGTTGTTGTTTATTTGACGTTGTTGTTGTTGTTGTTGTTTATTTGACATTGTTGTTGTTGTTGACGTTGTTGTTGTTGTTGTTGTTGTTGTTGACGTTGTTGTTGTTGTTGTTGTTGTTTATTTCACGTTGTTGTTGTTGTTGTTGTTTATTTGACATTGTTGTTGTTGTTGTTGTTTAGTTGACGTTGTTGTTGTTGTTTATTTGACGTTGTTGTTGTCGTTGTTTTTGTTGTTTATTTGACGTTGTTGTTGTTGTTGTTGTTGTTGTTGTTGTTTATTTGACGTTGTTGTTGTTGTTGTTGTTGTTTATTTGACGTTGTTGTTGTTTATTTGACGTTGTTGTTGTTGTTGTTGTTGTTTAATTGACGGTGTTGTTGTTGTTGTTGTTGTTTATTTGACGTTGTTGTTATTGTTGTTGTTTATTTGACGTTGTTGTTGTTGTTGACGTTGTTGTTGTTGTTTATTTGATGTTGTTGTTATTGTTGACATAGTTGTTGTTGTTTATTTCACGTTGTTGTTGTTGACGTTGTTGTTTATTTGACGTTGTTGTTGTTTATTTGACGTTGTTGTTGTTGTTGTTGTTTTTGTTGATGTTATTGTTGGTGTTTATTTGACGTTGTTGTTGTTGTTATTTATTTGATGTTGTTGTTGTTGTTTATTTGACGTTGTTAATGTTGTTGACGTTGTTGTTGTTGTTGTTTATTACACGTTGTTGTTGTTGTTATTGTTGTTGTTGTTGTTGTTGTTGTTGTTTATTTGACGTTATTGTTGTTGTTGTTTATTTGACGTTGTTATTGTTGTTGTTGTTGTTGTTGTTGTTTATAAGACGTTGTTGTTGTTGTTGTTGTTTATTTAACGTTGGTGTTGTTGTTGCTGTTTATTTGACGTTGTTAATGTTGTTGACGTTGTTGCTGTTGTTTTTGTTGTTTATTTGACGTTGTTGTTATTGTTGTTGTGTTTGTTGTTGTTAATGTTGGTGTTGTTGTTGTTGTTGTTTATTTAACGTTGTTGTTGTTGTTTATTTGACGTTGTTATTGTTGTTGTTGTTTATTTGACGTTGTTGTTGTTGTTGTTGTTGTTTATTTGACGTTGTTGTTGTTGTTGACGTTGTTATTGTTGTTGACGTAGTTGTTGTTGTTGTTGTTTATTTCACGTTGTTGTTGTTGTTGTTGTTTATTTGACATTGTTGTTGTTGTTGTTGTTTAGTTGATGTTATTGTTGTTGTTGTTGACGTTGTTGTTGTTGTTGTTGTTTATTTGACGTTGTTGTTGTTGTTGTTGTTTATTTGACGTTGTTGTTGTTGTTTATTTGACGTTGTTGTTGTTGTTGTTTAATTGACGGTGTTGTTGTTGTTGTTTATTTGACGTTGTTGTTGTTGTTGTTTATTTGACGTTGTTGTTGTTGTTGACGTTTTTGTTGTTGTTTATTTGATGTTGTTGTTGTTGTTGACATAGTTGTTGTTGTTTATTTCACGTTGTTGTTGACGTTGTTGTTTATTTGACGTTGTTGTTGTTTATTTGACGTTGTTGTTGTTGTTGTTGTTTTTGTTGTTGTTATTGTTGGTGTTGTTGGTGTTTATTTGACGTTGTTGTTGTTGTTGTTGTTGTTTATTTGATGTTGTTGTTGTTGTTTATTTGACGTTGTTAATGTTGTTGACGTTGTTATTGTTGTTGTTTATTACACGTTGTTGTTGTTATTGTTGTTGTTGTTGTTGTTGTTGTTGTTGTTGTTTATTTGACGTTATTGTTGTTGTTGTTTATTTGACGTTGTTATTGTTGTTGTTGTTGTTGTTATTTATATGACGTTGTTGTTGTTGTTGACGTTGTTGTTGTTGTTGTTGTTTATTTAACGCTGTTGTTAATGTTGTTGTTTATTTGACGTTGTTAATGTTGTTGACGTTGTTGTTGTTGTTTTTGTTGTTTATTTGACGTTGTTGTTGTTGTTGTTGTGTTTGTTGTTGTTAATGTTGGTGTTGTTGTTGTTTATTTAACGTTGTTGTTGTTGTTGTTGTTTATTTGACGTTGTTGTTGTTGTTGTTTATTTGACGTTGTTGTTGTTTATTTGACATTGTTAATATTGTTAACATTGTTGTTGTTGTTTTTGTTGTTTATTTGACGTTGTTGTTGTTGTTGTTTTTGTTGTTTTTATTGTTGGTGTTGTTGTTGTTTATTTGACGCTGTTGTTGTTTATTTGACGTTGTTGTTGTTGTTGTTGTTTATTTGACGTTGTTGTTGTTATTGTTGTTTATTTGATGTTGTTGTTGTTGTTGTTTATTTGACGTTGTTGTTGTTGTTTATTTGACATTGTTGTTGTTGTTGTTGTTGACGTTGTTGTTGTAGTTGTTTATTTGACGTTGTTGTTATAGTTGTTGTTTATTTGATGTTGTTTTAGTTGTTGTTGTTGTTTATTTGACGTTGTTGTTGTTGTTGACGTTGTTGTTGTTGTTGTTTATTTCACGTTGTTGTTGTTGTTGTTGTTTAATTGACGTTGTTGTTGTTGTTGTTTAATTGACGTTGTTGTTGTCGTTGTTTTTGTTGTTTATTTGACGTTGTTGTTGTTGTTGTTTTTGTTGTTTAGTTGACGTTATTGTTGTTGTTGTTGTTTAATTGACGTTGTTGTTGTCGTTGTTTTTGTTGTTTATTTGACGTTGTTGTTGTTGTTTATTTGACGTTGTTGTTGTTGTTTATTTGACGTTGTTGTTGTTGTTGTTTATTTGACGTTGTTGTTGTTGTTGTTGTTGTTGTTTATTTGACGGTGTTGTTGTTGTTGTTTATTTGACGTTGTTGTTGTTGTTGTTTATTTGACGTTGTTGTTGTTGTTGACGTTGTTATTGTTGTTGTTTATTTGATGTTGTTGTTGACATTGTCGTTGTTGTTTATTTGACGTTGTTGTTGTTGTTGTTGTTTATTTGACGTTGTTGTTGTTGTTGTTATTGTTGGTGTTGTTGTTGTTGTTATTGTTTATTTGACGTAGTTGTTGTTGGTGACGTTGTTGTTGTTGTTGTTTGTTTATTTGACAATTTTGTTGTTTTTGATGTTGTTGTTATTTATTTGACGTTGTTGTTATTGTTGTTGTTTATTTGACGTTGTTGTTGTTGTTGACGTTGTTGTTGTTGTTGACGTTGTTGTTGTTGTTGTTTATTTCACGTTGTTGTTGTTGTTTATTTGACATTGTTGTTGTTGTTGTTGTTGTTGTTTAGTTGACGTTGTTGTTGTTGTTGTTTATTTGACGTTGTTGTTGTCGTTGTTTTTGTTGTTTATTTGACGTTGTTGTTGTTGTTTATTTGACGTTGTTGTTGTTGTTTATTTGACGTTGTTGTTGTTGTTTAATTGACGGTGTTGTTGTTGTTGTTGTTTATTTGCCGTTGTTGTTGTTATTGTTTATTTGACGTTGTTGTTGTTGTTGATGTTGTTGTTTATTTGATGTTGTTGTTGTTTATTTGACGTTGTTGTTGTTGTTTTTGTTGTTGTTATTGTTGGTGTTGTTGGTGTATATTTGACGTTGTTGTTGTTGTTTATTTGATGTTGTTGTTGTTGGTGTTTATATGACGCTGTTAATGTTGTTGATGTTGTTGTTGTTGTTTATTACACGTTGTTGTTGTTGTTGTTGTTGTTGTTTATTTGACGTTATTGTTGTTGTTGTTTATTTGACGTTGTTATTGTTGTTGTTGTTGTTTATATAACGTTGTTGTTGTTGTTGTTGTTGTTGCTGTTTATTTGACGTTGTTAATGTTGTTGACGTTGTTGTTGTTGTTGTTGTTTTTGTTGTTTATTTGACGTTGTTGTTGTTGTTGTGTTTGTTGTTGTTAATGTTGGTGTTGTTGTTGTTGTTTATTTAACGTTGTTGTTGTTGTTGTTTATTTGACGTTGTTGTTGTTGTTGTTTATTTGACGTTGTTGTTGTTGTTTATTTGACATTGTTGTTGTTGTTGTTTATTTGACATTGTTAATGTTGTTGACATTGTTGTTGTTGTTTTTGTTGTTTATTTGACGTTGTTGTTGTTGTTGTTGTTGTTTTTGTTGTTTTTATTGTTGGTGTTGTTGTTGTTTATTTGATGTTGTTGTTGTTGTTGTTGTTGTTGTTGTTGTTTATTTGACGTTGTTGTTGTTGACGTTATTGTTGTTGTAGACGTTGTTGTTGTTGTTGTTTATTTCACGTTGTTGTTGTTGTTTATCTGACATTGTTGTTGTTGTTGTTGTTGTTTAGTTGACCTTTTTGTTGTTGTTGTTGTTTATTTGACGTTGTTGTTGTCGTTGTTTTTGTTGTTTATTTGACGTTGTTGTTGTTGTTGTGGACGTTGTTTATTTGACGTTATTGTTATTATTGGTTTTATTGTTGTTGTTATTGTTTATTTGACGTTGTTGTTGTTGTTTATTTGACGTAGTTGTTGTTGTTGATGTTGTTGTTGTTGTTTATGTTTGTTTATTTGACGATTTTGTTGTTGTTGATGTTGTTGTTGTTGTTTATTTGACGTTGTTGTTGTTGTTGTTGTTGTTGTTTATTTGACGTTGTTGTTGTTGTTGACGTTGTTGTTGTTGTTGTTTATTTCACGTTGTTGTTGTTGTTGTTTATCTGATATTTTTGTTGTTGTTGTTGTTGTTGTTTATCTGACATTGTCGTTGTTGTTGTTGTTGTTTATTTGACGTTGTTGTTGTTGTTGTTTATTTGACGTTGTTGTTGTTTATTTGACGTTGTTGTTGTTGTTGTTGTTTAATTGACGGTGTTGTTGTTGTTGTTGTTGTTTATTTGACGTTGTTGTTGTTGTTGTTTATTTGACGTTGTCTTTGTTGTTGACGTTGTTGTTGCTGTTGTTGTTTATTTGATGTTGTTGTTATTGTTGACATAGTTGTTGTTGTTTATTTCACGTTGTTGTTGTTGATGTTATTGTTTATTTGACGTTGTTGTTGTTTATTTGACATTGTTGTTGTTGTTGTTGTTGTTGTTTTTGTTGTTGTTATTGTTGGTGTTTATTTGACGTTGTTGTTGTTGTTGTTTATTTGATGTTGTTGTTCATTTGAAGTTGTTAATGTTGTTGACGTTGTTGTTGTTGTTGTGGTTTATTACACGTTGTTGTTGTTGTTGTTATTGTTGTTGTTGTTGTTTATTTGACGTTATTGTTGTTGTTGTTGTTTATTTGACGTTGTTATTGTTGTTGTTCTTGTTTATATAACGTTGTTGTTAATGTTGTTGTTGTTTGTTTAACGTTGTTGTTGTTGTTGTTGTGTTTGTTGTTGTTAATGTTTGTGTTGTTATTGTTTATTTAACATTGTTGTTGTTGTTGTTTATTTGACGTTGTTGTTGTTGTTGTTGTTTTTGATTTTTTTATTGTTGGTGTTGTTGTTTATTTGACGTTGTTGTTGTTGTTGTTGTTGTTTATTTGACGTTGTTGTTGTTGTTGTTTATTTGACGTTGTTGTTGTTGACGTTATTGTTGTTGTTGACGTTGTTGTTGTTGTTGTTTATTTCACGTTGTTGTTGTTGTTGTTGTTGTTGTTGTTGTTTAGTTGACGTTGTTGTTGTTGTTTATTTGACGTTGTTGTTGTCGTTGTTTTTGTTGTTTATTTGACGTTGTTGTTGTTGTTTATTTGACGTTGTTGTTGTTGTTGTTTATTTGACGTTGTTGTTGTTGTTGTTTAATTGACGGTGTTGTTGTTGTTGTTGTTGTTTATTTGACGTTGTTGTTGTTATTGTTTATTTGACGTTGTTGTTGTTGTTGTTGACGTTGTTGTTTATTTGATGTTGTTGTTGTTTATTTGACGTTGTTGTTGTTGTTGTTTTTGTTGTTGTTATTGTTGGTGTTGTTGGTGTATATTTGACGTTGTTGTTGTTGTTGTTTATTTAATGTTGTTGTTGTTGGTGTTTATATGACGTTGTTAATGTTGTTGATGTTGTTGTTGTTGTTGTTGTTGTTGTTTATTACACGTTGTTGTTGTTGTTATTGTTGTTGTTGTTGTTGTTGTTTATTTGACGTTATTGTTGTTGTTGTTTATTTGACGTTGTTATTGTTGTTGTTGTTGTTGTTTATATAACGTTGTTGTTGTTGTTTATTTAGCGTTGTTGTTGTTGTTGTTGCTGTTTATTTGACGTTGTTAATGTTGTTGACGTTGTTGTTGTTGTTGTTGTTGTTTTTGTTGTTTATTTGACGTTGTTGTTGTTGTTGTTGTGTTTGTTGTTGTTAATGTTGGTGTTGTTGTTGTTGTTTATTTAACGTTGTTGTTGTTGTTGTTGTTTATTTGACGTTGTTGTTGTTTATTTGACATTGTTGTTGTTGTTGTTTATTTGACATTGTTAATGTTGTTGACATTGTTGTTGTTGTTTTTGTTGTTTATTTGACGTTGTTGTTGTTGTTGTTGTTGTTGTTGTTTTTGTTGTTTTTATTGTTGGTGTTGTTGTTGTTTATTTGACGTTGTTGTTGTTGTTGTTGTTGTTTATTTGACGTTGTTGTTGTTGTTTATTTGACGTTGTTGTTGTTGACGTTATTGTTGTTGTTGACGTTGTTGTTGTTTATTTCACGTTGTTGTTGTTGTTTATCTGACATTGTTGTTGTTGTTGTTGTTTAGTTGACGTTGTTGTTGTTGTTGTTTATTTGACGTTGTTGTTGTCGTTGTTTTTGTTGTTTATTTGATGTTGTTGTTGTTGTTGACGTTGTTTATTTGACGTTATTGTTATTATTGGTGTTATTGTTGTTGTTATTGTTTATTTGACGTTGTTGTTGTTGTTTATTTGACGTAGTTGTTGTTGTTGACGTTGTTGTTGTTTATGTTTGTTTATTTGACGATTTTGTTGTTGTTGATGTTGTTGTTGTTGTTTATTTGACGTTGTTGTTGTTGTTGTTTATTTGACATTGTTTTTGTTGTTGTTGTTGTAGTTGTTTATTTGATGTTGTTGTTGTTGTTGTTTATTTGATGTTGTTTTAGTTGTTGTTGTTTATTTGACGTTGTTGTTGTTTTTTATTTGACGTTGTTGTTGTTGTTGTTTATTTGATGTTGTTGTTGTTGGTGTTTATATGACGTTTTTATTTGATGTTGTTGTTGTTGTTGTTTATTACACGTTGTTGTTGTTGTTATTGTTGTTGTTGTTGTTGTTGTTTATTTGATGTTGTTGTTGTTGTTGTTGTTGTTTATTTGACATTGTTGTTGTTGTTGTTGACGTTGTTGTTGTAGTTGTTTATTTGACGTTGTTGTTATAGTTGTTGTTTATTTGATGTTGTTTTAGTTGTTGTTGTTGTTTATTTGACGTTGTTGTTGTTGTTGTTGATGTTGTTGTTGTTGTTTATTTCACGTTGTTGTTGTTGTTGTTTATCTGACATTGTTGTTGTTGTTGTTGTTGTTGTTGTTGTTGTTTAGTTGACGTTATTGTTGTTGTTGTTGTTTATTTGACGTTGTTGTTGTTGTTTATTTGACGTTGTTGTTGTTGTTGTTGTTGTGTATTTGGCGTTGTTGTTGTTGTTGTTGTTTATTTGACGGTGTTGTTGTTGTTGTTGTTTATTTGACGTTGTTGTTGTTGTTGTTGTTTATTTGACGTTGTTGTTGTTGTTGACGTTGTTATTGTTGTTGTTTATTTGATGTTGTTGTTGACATTGTTGTTGTTGTTTATTTGAAGTTGTTGTTGTTGTTGTTTATTTGACGTTGTTGTTGTTGTTGTTATTGTTGGTGTTGTTGTTGTTGTTATTGTTGTTGTTGTTGTTTAATTGACGGTGTTGTTGTTGTTGTTGTTGTTGTTGTTTATTTGACGTTGTTGTTGTTGTTGTTTATTTGACGTTGTCTTTGTTGTTGACGTTGTTGTTGTTGTTGTTGTTTATTTGATGTTGTTGTTATTGTTGACATAGTTATTGTTGTTTATTTCACGTTATTGTTGTTGACGTTGTTGTTTATTTGACGTTGTTGTTGTTTATTTGACATTGTTGTTGTTGTTGTTGTTTTTGTTGTTGTTATTGTTGGTGTTGTTGGTGTTTATTTGACGTTGTTGTTGTTGTTGTTTATTTGATGTTGTTGTTGTTGTTGTTTATTTGACGTTGTTAATGTTGTTGACGTTGTTGTTGTTGTTGTTTATTACACGTTGTTGTTGTTGTTATTGTTGTTGTTGTTGTTTATTTGACGTTATTGTTGTTGTTGTTTATTTGACGTTGTTATTGTTGTTGTTGTTGTTTATATGACGTTGTTGTTGTTGTTGTTGTTTGTTTAACGTTGTTGTTATTGTTGCTGTTTATTTGACGTTGTTAATGTTGTTAACGTTGTTGTTGTTGTTTTTGTTGTTTATTTGACGTTATTGTTGTTGTTGTTGTGTTTGTTGTTGTTAATGTTGGTGTTGTTATTGTTTATTTAACATTGTTGTTGTTGTTGTTTATTTGACGTTGTTGTTGTTTATTTGACGTTGTTGTTGTTGTTGTTTATTTGACATTGTTGTTGTTGTTTATTTGACATTGTTAATGTTGTTGACATTGTTGTTGTTGTTTTTCTTGTTTATTTGACGTTGTTGTTGTTGTTGTTGTTGTTGTTTTTGTTGTTTTTATTGTTGGTGTTGTTGTTTATTTGACGTTGTTGTTGTTGTTGTTGTTGTTGTTGTTTATTTGACGTGGTTGTTGTTGTTTATTTGACGTTGTTGTTGTTGACGTTATTGTTGTTGTTGACGTTGTTGTTGTTGTTGTTTATTTCACGTTGTTGTTGTTGTTGTTGTTGTTTATCTGACATTGTTGTTGTTGTTGTTGTTGTTTAGTTGACGTTGTTGTTGTTGTTTATTTGACGTTGTTGTTGTCGTTGTTTTTGTTGTTTATTTGACGTTGTTGTTGTTGTTGACATTGTTGTTGTTGTTGTTGTTGTTGTTGTTTATTTGACGTTGTTGTTGTTGTTGTTGTTTATTTGACGTTGTTGTTGTTGTTTATTTGACGGCGTTGTTGTTGTTGCTGTTTATTTGACGTTGTTGTTGTTGTTGTTTATTTGACGTTGTTGTTGTTGACGTTGTTGTTGTTGTTGTTGTTTATTTGATGTTGTTGTTGTTGACGTTGTTGTTGTTGTTGTTTATTTGACGTTGTTGTTGTTGTTGTTTATTTGACGTTGTTGTTGTTGTTGTTATTGTTGGTGTTGTTGTTGTTATTGTTTATTTGACGTTGTTGTTGTTTATTTGTCGTAGTTGTTGTTGGTGACGTTGTTGTTGTTGTTGTTTGTTTATTTGACGATTTTGTTATTGTTGATGTTGTTGTTGTTTTTTATTTGACATTGTTGTTGTTGTTGTTTATTTGACGTTGTTGTTGTTGTTGTTTATTTGACGTTGTTGTTGTTGTTGTTGACGTTGTTGTTGTTGTTGTTGTTGACGTTGTTGTTGTTGTTGTTTATTTCACGTTGTTGTTGTTGTTTATTTGACATTGTTGTTGTTGTTGTTGTTGTTGTTTAGTTGACGTTGTTGTTGTTGTTGTTGTTTATTTCACATTGTTGTTGTCGTTGTTTTTGTTGTTTATTTGACGTTGTTGTTGTTGTTGTTGTTGTTGTTTTTTTTTGACGTTGTTGTTGTTGTTGTTGTTTATTTGATGTTGTTGTTGTTGTTTATTTGATGTTGTTGTTATTGTTGACATAGTTGTTGTTTATTTCACGTTGTTGTTGTTGGCGTTGATGTTTATTTGACGTTGTTGTTGTTTATTTGACGTTGTTGTTGTTGTTGTTGTTGTTTTTGTTGTTGTTAGTGTTGGTGTTGTTGTTGTTTATTTGACGTTGTTGTTGTTGTTGTTGTTGTTGTTTTGTTGATGTTGTTGTTGTTGTTTATTTGACGTTGTTGTTGTTGTTGTTTATTTGACGTTGTTGTTGTTGTTTATTTGACGTTGTTGTTGTTGTTGACGTTGTTGTTGTTGTTGTTTATTTCACGTTGTTGTTGTTGTTGTTGTTGTTTATCTGACATTGTTGTTGTTGTTGTTGTTGTTTAGTTGACGTTATTGTTGTTGTTGTTTATTTGACGTTGTTGTTGTCGTTGTTTTTGTTGTTTATTTGACGTTGTTGTTGTTGTTTATTTGGTGGTGTTGTTGTTGTTGTTGTTTATTTGACGTTGTTGTTGTTGTTGTTGTTTATTTGACGTTGTTGTTGTTGTTGTTATTGTTGGTGTTGTTGTTGTTGTTATTTTTTATTTGACGTTGTTGTTGTTGTTGTTTATTTGACGTAGTTGTTGTTGGTGACGTTGTTGTTGTTGTTTGTTTATTTGACAATTTTGTTGTTGTTGATGTTGTTGTTGTTGTTTATTTGACGTTGTTGTTGTTGTTGTTGTTTATTTGACATTGTTGTTGTTGTTGACGTTGTTGTTGTTGTTGTTGTTGACGTTGTTGTTGTTGTTGTTGTTGTTGTTGTTTATTTCACGTTGTTGTTGTTGTTGTTGTTGTTTATTTGACTTTGTTGTTGTTGTTGTTGTTTAGTTGACGTTGTTGTTGTTGTTTATTTGACGTTGTTGTTGTCGTTGTTTTTGTTGTTTATTTGACGTTGTTGTTGTTGTTGTTGTTGTTGTTGTTGTTTATTTGACGTTGTTGTTGTTGTTGTTTATTTGACGTTGTTGTTGTTTATTTGACGTTGTTGTTGTTGTTGTTGTTGTTTAATTGACGGTGTTGTTGTTGTTGTTGTTTATTTGACGTTGTTGTTATTGTTGTTTTTTATTTGACGTTGTTGTTGTTGTTGTTGACGTTGTTGTTGTTGTTTATTTGATGTTGTTGTTATTGTTGACATAGTTGTTGTTGTTTATTTCACGTTGTTGTTGTTGAGGTTGTTGTTTATTTGACGTTGTTGTTGTTTATTTGACGTTGTTGTTGTTGTTGTTGTTGTTGTTGTTGTTTTTGTTGTTGTTATTGTTGGTGTTCTTGGTGTTTATTTGACGTTGTTGTTGTTGTTATTTATTTGATGTTGTTGTTGTTGTTTATTTGACGTTGTTAATGTTGTTGACGTTGTTGTTGTTGTTGTTGTTTATTACACGTTGTTGTTGTTGTTATTGTTGTTGACGTTGTTGTTGTTTATTTGACGTTATTGTTGTTGTTGTTTATTTGACGTTGTTATTGTTGTTGTTGTTGTTGTTTATAAGACGTTGTTGTTGTTGTTGTTGTTGTTATTTATTTAACGTTGGTGTTGTTGTTGCTGTTTATTTGACGTTGTTAATGTTGTTGACGTTGTTGCTGTTGTTTTTGTTGTTTATTTGACGTTGTTGTTATTGTTGTTGTGTTTGTTGTTGTTAATGTTGGTGTTGTTGTTGTTGTTGTTTATTTAACGTTGTTGTTGTTGTTTATTTGACGTTGTTATTGTTGTTGTTGTTTATTTGACGTTGTTGTTGTTGTTGTTGTTGTTTATTTGACGTTGTTGTTGTTGTTGACGTTGTTATTGTTGTTGACGTTGTTGTTGTTGTTGTTGTTTATTTCACGTTGTTGTTGTTGTTGTTGTTGTTTATTTGACATTGTTGTTGTTGTTGTTGTTTAGTTGACGATGTTCTTGTTGTTGTTTATTTGACGTTGTTGTTGTCGTTGTTTTTGTTGTTTATTTGATGTTATTGTTGTTGTTGTTGACGTTGTTGTTGTTGTTGTTTATTTGACGTTGTTGTTGTTGTTGTTGTTGTTTATTTGACGTTGTTGTTGTTGTTGTTTATTTGACGTTGTTGTTGTTGTTGTTTAATTGACGGTGTTGTTGTTGTTGTTTATTTGACGTTGTTGTTGTTGTTGTTTATTTGACGTTGTTGTTGTTGTTGACGTTTTTGTTGTTGTTTATTTGATGTTGTTGTTGTTGACATAGTTGTTGTTGTTTATTTCACGTTGTTGTTGACGTTGTTGTTTATTTGACGTTGTTGTTGTTTATTTGACATTGTTGTTGTTGTTGTTGTTGTTTTTGTTGTTGTTATTGTTGGTGTTGTTGGTGTTTATTTGACGTTGTTGTTGTTGTTGTTTATTTGATGTTGTTGTTGTTGTTTATTTGACGTTGTTAATGTTGTTGACGTTGTTATTGTTGTTGTTTATTACACGTTGTTGTTATTGTTATTGTTGTTGTTGTTGTTGTTGTTTATTTGACGTTATTGTTGTTGTTGTTTATTTGACGTTGTTATTGTTGTTGTTGTTATTGTTGTTATTTATATGACGTTGTTGTTGTTGTTGACGTTGTTGTTGTTGTTGTTTATTTAACGCTGTTGTTAATGTTGTTGTTTATTTGACGTTGTTAATGTTGTTGACGTTGTTGTTGTTGTTTTTGTTGTTTATTTGACGTTGTTGTTGTTGTTGTGTTTGTTGTTGTTAATGTTGGTGTTGTTGTTGTTTATTTAACGTTGTTGTTGTTGTTGTTTATTTGACGTTGTTGTTGTTGTTGTTGTTGTTTATTTGACGTTGTTGTTGTTGTTGTTGTTTATTTGACGTTGTTGTTGTTGTTGTTGTTGTTTATTTGACATTGTTAATATTGTTAACATTGTTGTTGTTGTTTTTGTTGTTTATTTGACGTTGTTGTTGTTGTTTTTGTTGTTTTTATTGTTGGTGTTGTTGTTGTTTATTTGACGCTGTTGTTGTTTATTTGACGTTGTTGTTGTTGTTGTTGTTGTTTATTTGACGTTGTTGTTGTTATTGTTGTTTATTTGATGTTGTTGTTGTTGTTGTTTATTTGACGTTGTTGTTGTTGTTGTTTATTTGACATTGTTGCTGTTGTTGTTGTTGACGTTGTTGTTGTAGTTGTTTATTTGACGTTGTTGTTATAGTTGTTGTTTATTTGATGTTGTTTTAGTTGTTGTTGTTGTTTATTTGACGTTGTTGTTGTTGTTGACGTTGTTGTTGTTGTTGTTTATTTCACGTTGTTGTTGTTGTTGTTTATCTGACATTGTTGTTGTTGTTGTTGTTGTTGTTTATCTGACATTGTTGTTGTTGTTGTTGTTGTTGTTGTTTAGTTGACGTTATTGTTGTTGTTGTTGTTTAATTGACGTTGTTGTTGTCGTTGTTTTTGTTGTTTATTTGACGTTGTTGTTGTTGTTGTTTATTTGACGTTGTTGTTGTTGTTTATTTGACGTTGTTGTTGTTGTTGTTTATTTGACGTTGTTGTTGTTGTTGTTGTTGTTGTTTATTTGACGGTGTTGTTGTTGTTGTTTATTTGACGTTGTTGTTGTTGTTGTTTATTTGACGTTGTTGTTGTTGTTGACGTTGTTATTGTTGTTGTTTATTTGATGTTGTTGTTGACATTGTTGTTGTTGTTTATTTGACGTTGTTGTTGTTGTTGTTTATTTGACGTTGTTGTTGTTGTTGTTATTGTTGGTGTTGTTGTTGTTGTTATTGTTTATTTGACGTAGTTGTTGTTGGTGACGTTGTTGTTGTTGTTGTTGTTTGTTTATTTGACAATTTTGTTGTTTTTGATGTTGTTGTTGTTTATTTGACGTTGTTGTTGTTGTTGTTGTTGTTTATTTGACGTTGTTGTTGTTGTTGACGTTGTTGTTGTTGTTGACGTTGTTGTTGTTGTTGTTTATTTCACGTTGTTGTTGTTGTTGTTGTTTATTTGACATTGTTGTTGTTGTTGTTGTTGTTTAGTTGACGTTGTTGTTGTTGTTTATTTGACGTTGTTGTTGTCGTTGTTTTTGTTGTTTATTTGACGTTGTTGTTGTTGTTTATTTGACGTTGTTGTTGTTGTTTAATTGACGGTGTTGTTGTTGTTGTTTATTTGACGTTGTTGTTGTTGTTGTTTATTTGACGTTGTTGTTGTTGTTGACGTTTTTGTTGTTGTTTATTTGATGTTGTTGTTGTTGTTGACATAGTTGTTGTTGTTTATTTCACGTTGTTGTTGACGTTGTTGTTTATTTGACGTTGTTGTTGTTTATTTGACGTTGTTGTTGTTGTTGTTGTTGTTGTTGTTTTTGTTGTTGTTATTGTTGGTGTTGTTGGTGTTTATTTGACGTTGTTGTTGTTGTTGTTGTTGTTGTTGTTTATTTGATGTTGTTGTTGTTGTTTATTTGACGTTGTTAATGTTGTTGACGTTGTTATTGTTGTTGTTTATTACACGTTGTTGTTGTTGTTGTTATTGTTGTTGTTGTTGTTGTTGTTTATTTGACGTTATTGTTGTTGTTGTTTATTTGACGTTGTTATTGTTGTTGTTGTTGTTGTTATTTATATGACGTTGTTGTTGTTGTTGACGTTGTTGTTGTTGTTGTTTATTTAACGCTGTTGTTAATGTTGTTGTTTATTTGACGTTGTTAATGTTGTTGACGTTGTTGTTGTTGTTTTTGTTGTTTATTTGACGTTGTTGTTGTTGTTGTTTTTGTTGTTTTTATTGTTGGTGTTGTTGTTTATTTGACGTTGTTGTTGTTGTTGTTGTTGTTGTTGTTGTTGTTTATTTGACGTGGTTGTTGTTGTTTATTTGACGTTGTTGTTGTTGACGTTATTGTTGTTGTTGACGTTGTTGTTGTTGTTGTTTATTTCACGTTGTTGTTGTTGTTGTTTATCTGACATTGTTGTTGTTGTTGTTGTTGTTTAGTTGACGTTGTTGTTGTTGTTTATTTGACGTTGTTGTTGTCGTTGTTTTTGTTGTTTATTTGACGTTGTTGTTGTTGTTGACGTTGTTGTTGTTGTTGTTGTTGTTTATTTGACGTTGTTGTTGTTGTTGTTGTTTATTTGACGTTGTTGTTGTTGTTTATTTGACGGCGTTGTTGTTGTTGCTGTTTATTTGACGTTGTTGTTGTTGTTGTTGTTTATTTGACGTTGTTGTTGTTGACGTTGTTGTTGTTGTTGTTGTTTATTTGATGTTGTTGTTGTTGACGTTGTTGTTGTTGTTGTTTATTTGACGTTGTTGTTGTTGTTGTTTATTTGACGTTGTTGTTGTTGTTGTTATTGTTGGTGTTGTTGTTGTTATTGTTTATTTGACGTTGTTGTTGTTTATTTGTCGTAGTTGTTGTTGGTGACGTTGTTGTTGTTGTTGTTTGTTTATTTGACGATTTTGTTATTGTTGATGTTGTTGTTGTTTTTTATTTGACATTGTTGTTGTTGTTGTTTATTTGACGTTGTTGTTGTTGTTGTTTATTTGACGTTGTTGTTGTTGTTGTTGACGTTGTTGTTGTTGTTGTTGACGTTGTTGTTGTTGTTGTTTATTTCACGTTGTTGTTGTTGTTTATTTGACATTGTTGTTGTTGTTGTTGTTGTTGTTTAGTTGACGTTGTTGTTGTTGTTGTTGTTTATTTCACATTGTTGTTGTCGTTGTTTTTGTTGTTTATTTGACGTTGTTGTTGTTGTTGTTGTTGTTGTTTTTTTTTTGACGTTGTTGTTGTTGTTGTTGTTTATTTGATGTTGTTGTTGTTGTTTATTTGATGTTGTTGTTATTGTTGACATAGTTGTTGTTTATTTCACGTTGTTGTTGTTGGCGTTGTTGTTTATTTGACGTTGTTGTTGTTTATTTGACGTTGTTGTTGTTGTTGTTGTTGTTTTTGTTGTTGTTAGTGTTGGTGTTGTTGTTGTTTATTTGACGTTGTTGTTGTTGTTGTTGTTGTTGTTGTTTTGTTGATGTTGTTGTTGTTGTTTATTTGACGTTGTTGTTGTTGTTGTTTATTTGACGTTGTTGTTGTTGTTTATTTGACGTTGTTGTTGTTGTTGACGTTGTTGTTGTTGTTGTTTATTTCACGTTGTTGTTGTTGTTGTTGTTGTTTATCTGACATTGTTGTTGTTGTTGTTGTTGTTTAGTTGACGTTATTGTTGTTGTTGTTTATTTGACGTTGTTGTTGTCGTTGTTTTTGTTGTTTATTTGACGTTGTTGTTGTTGTTTATTTGGTGGTGTTGTTGTTGTTGTTGTTGTTTATTTGACGTTGTTGTTGTTGTTGTTGTTTATTTGACGTTGTTGTTGTTGTTGTTATTGTTGGTGTTGTTGTTGTTGTTATTTTTTATTTGACGTTGTTGTTGTTGTTTATTTGACGTAGTTGTTGTTGGTGACGTTGTTGTTGTTGTTTGTTTATTTGACAATTTTGTTGTTGTTGATGTTGTTGTTGTTGTTTATTTGACGTTGTTGTTGTTGTTGTTGTTTATTTGACATTGTTGTTGTTGTTGACGTTGTTGTTGTTGTTGTTGTTGTTGACGTTGTTGTTGTTGTTGTTGTTGTTGTTTATTTCACGTTGTTGTTGTTGTTGTTGTTTATTTGACTTTGTTGTTGTTGTTGTTGTTTAGTTGACGTTGTTGTTGTTGTTTATTTGACGTTGTTGTTGTCGTTGTTTTTGTTGTTTATTTGACGTTGTTGTTGTTGTTGTTGTTGTTTATTTGACGTTGTTGTTGTTGTTGTTTATTTGACGTTGTTGTTGTTTATTTGACGTTGTTGTTGTTGTTGTTGTTGTTGTTTAATTGACGGTGTTGTTGTTGTTGTTGTTTATTTGACGTTGTTGTTATTGTTGTTTTTTATTTGACGTTGTTGTTGTTGTTGTTGACGTTGTTGTTGTTGTTTATTTGATGTTGTTGTTATTGTTGACATAGTTGTTGTTGTTTATTTCACGTTGTTGTTGTTGAGGTTGTTGTTTATTTGACGTTGTTGTTGTTTATTTGACGTTGTTGTTGTTGTTGTTGTTGTTGTTGTTGTTTTTGTTGTTGTTATTGTTGGTGTTGTTGGTGTTTATTTGACGTTGTTGTTGTTGTTATTTATTTGATGTTGTTGTTGTTGTTTATTTGACGTTGTTAATGTTGTTGACGTTGTTGTTGATGTTGTTGTTTATTACACGTTGTTGTTGTTGTTATTGTTGTTGACGTTGTTGTTGTTTATTTGACGTTATTGTTGTTGTTGTTTATTTGACGTTGTTATTGTTGTTGTTGTTGTTTATAAGACGTTGTTGTTGTTGTTGTTGTTATTTATTTAACGTTGGTGTTGTTGTTGCTGTTTATTTGACGTTGTTAATGTTGTTGACGTTGTTGCTGTTGTTTTTGTTGTTTATTTGACGTTATTGTTATTGTTGTTGTGTTTGTTGTTGTTAATGTTGGTGTTGTTGTTGTTGTTGTTTATTTAACGTTGTTGTTGTTGTTTATTTGACGTTGTTATTGTTGTTGTTGTTTATTTGACGTTGTTGTTGTTGTTGTTGTTTATTTGACGTTGTTGTTGTTGTTGACGTTGTTATTGTTGTTGACGTTGTTGTTGTTGTTGTTGTTTATTTCACGTTGTTGTTGTTGTTGTTGTTGTTTATTTGACATTGTTGTTGTTGTTGTTGTTTAGTTGACGATGTTCTTGTTGTTGTTTATTTGACGTTGTTGTTGTCGTTGTTTTTGTTGTTTATTTGATGTTATTGTTGTTGTTGTTGACGTTGTTGTTGTTGTTGTTTATTTGACGTTGTTGTTGTTGTTGTTGTTGTTGTTTATTTGACGTTGTTGTTGTTGTTGTTTATTTGACGTTGTTGTTGTTGTTGTTTAATTGACGGTGTTGTTGTTGTTGTTTATTTGACGTTGTTGTTGTTGTTGTTTATTTGACGTTGTTGTTGTTGTTGACGTTTTTGTTGTTGTTTATTTGATGTTGTTGTTGTTGACATAGTTGTTGTTGTTTATTTTACGTTGTTGTTGACGTTGTTGTTTATTTGACGTTGTTGTTGTTTATTTGACATTGTTGTTGTTGTTGTTGTTTTTGTTGTTGTTATTGTTGGTGTTGTTGGTGTTTATTTGACGTTGTTGTTGTTGTTGTTGTTTATTTGATGTTGTTGTTGTTGTTTATTTGACGTTGTTAATGTTGTTGACGTTGTTATTGTTGTTGTTTATTACACGTTGTTGTTATTGTTATTGTTGTTGTTGTTGTTGTTGTTTATTTGACGTTATTGTTGTTGTTGTTTATTTGACGTTGTTATTGTTGTTGTTGTTATTGTTGTTATTTATATGACGTTGTTGTTGTTGTTGACGTTGTTGTTGTTGTTGTTTATTTAACGCTGTTGTTAATGTTGTTGTTTATTTGACGTTGTTAATGTTGTTGACGTTGTTGTTGTTGTTTTTGTTGTTTATTTGACGTTGTTGTTGTTGTTGTGTTTGTTGTTGTTAATGTTGGTGTTGTTGTTGTTTATTTAACGTTGTTGTTGTTGTTGTTTATTTGACGTTGTTGTTGTTGTTGTTGTTGTTTATTTGACGTTGTTGTTGTTGTTGTTGTTTATTTGACGTTGTTGTTGTTGTTGTTGTTTATTTGACATTGTTAATATTGTTAACATTGTTGTTGTTGTTTTTGTTGTTTATTTGACGTTGTTGTTGTTGTTTTTGTTGTTTTTATTGTTGGTGTTGTTGTTGTTTATTTGACGCTGTTGTTGTTTATTTGACGTTGTTGTTGTTGTTGTTGTTGTTTATTTGACGTTGTTGTTGTTATTGTTGTTTATTTGATGTTGTTGTTGTTGTTGTTTATTTGACGTTGTTGTTGTTGTTGTTTATTTGACATTGTTGCTGTTGTTGTTGTTGACGTTGTTGTTGTAGTTGTTTATTTGACGTTGTTGTTATAGTTGTTGTTTATTTGATGTTGTTTTAGTTGTTGTTGTTGTTTATTTGACGTTGTTGTTGTTGTTGACGTTGTTGTTGTTGTTGTTTATTTCACGTTGTTGTTGTTGTTGTTTATCTGACATTGTTGTTGTTGTTGTTGTTGTTGTTTATCTGACATTGTTGTTGTTGTTGTTTAGTTGACGTTATTGTTGTTGTTGTTGTTTAATTGACGTTGTTGTTGTCGTTGTTTTTGTTGTTTATTTGACGTTGTTGTTGTTGTTTATTTGACGTTGTTGTTGTTGTTTATTTGACGTTGTTGTTGTTGTTGTTTATTTGACGTTGTTGTTGTTGTTGTTGTTGTTGTTGTTGTTTATTTGACGGTGTTGTTGTTGTTGTTTATTTGACGTTGTTGTTGTTGTTGTTTATTTGACGTTGTTGTTGTTGTTGACGTTGTTATTGTTGTTGTTTATTTGATGTTGTTGTTGACATTGTTGTTGTTGTTTATTTGACGTTGTTGTTGTTGTTGTTTATTTGACGTTGTTGTTGTTGTTGTTGTTATTGTTGGTGTTGTTGTTGTTGTTGTTATTGTTTATTTGACGTAGTTGTTGTTGGTGACGTTGTTGTTGTTGTTGTTGTTTGTTTATTTGACAATTTTGTTGTTTTTGATGTTGTTGTTGTTTATTTGACGTTGTTGTTGTTGTTGTTGTTGTTTATTTGACGTTGTTGTTGTTGTTGACGTTGTTGTTGTTGTTGTTTATTTCACGTTGTTGTTGTTGTTGTTGTTTATTTGACATTGTTGTTGTTGTTGTTGTTATTTAGTTGACGTTGTTGTTGTTGTTTATTTGACGTTGTTGTTGTCGTTGTTTTTGTTGTTTATTTGACGTTGTTGTTGTTGTTTATTTGACGTTGTTGTTGTTGTTTAATTGACGGTGTTGTTGTTGTTGTTTATTTGACGTTGTTGTTGTTGTTGTTTATTTGACGTTGTTGTTGTTGTTGACGTTTTTGTTGTTGTTTATTTGATGTTGTTGTTGTTGTTGACATAGTTGTTGTTGTTTATTTCACGTTGTTGTTGACGTTGTTGTTTATTTGACGTTGTTGTTGTTTATTTGACGTTGTTGTTGTTGTTGTTGTTGTTGTTGTTTTTGTTGTTGTTATTGTTGGTGTTGTTGGTGTTTATTTGACGTTGTTGTTGTTGTTGTTGTTTATTTGATGTTGTTGTTGTTGTTTATTTGACGTTGTTAATGTTGTTGACGTTGTTATTGTTGTTGTTTATTACACGTTGTTGTTGTTGTTGTTTTTGTTGTTGTTGTTGTTGTTGTTTATTTGACGTTATTGTTGTTGTTGTTTATTTGACGTTGTTATTGTTGTTGTTGTTGTTGTTATTTATATGACGTTGTTGTTGTTGTTGACGTTGTTGTTGTTGTTGTTTATTTAACGCTGTTGTTAATGTTGTTGTTTATTTGACGTTGTTAATGTTGTTGACGTTGTTGTTGTTGTTTTTGTTGTTTATTTGACGTTGTTGTTGTTGTTGTTGTGTTTGTTGTTGTTAATGTTGGTGTTGTTGTTGTTTATTTAACGTTGTTGTTGTTGTTGTTTATTTGACGTTGTTGTTGTTGTTGTTGTTGTTTATTTGACGTTGTTGTTGTTGTTGTTGTTTATTTGACGTTGTTGTTGTTGTTGTTGTTGTTGTTGTTTATTTGACATTGTTAATATTGTTAACATTGTTGTTGTTGTTTTTGTTGTTTATTTGACGTTGTTGTTGTTGTTTTTGTTGTTTTTATTGTTGGTGTTGTTGTTGTTTATTTGACGCTGTTGTTGTTTATTTGACGTTGTTGTTGTTGTTGTTGTTTATTTGACGTTGTTGTTGTTATTGTTGTTTATTTGATGTTGTTGTTGTTGTTTATTTGACGTTGTTGTTGTTGTTGTTTATTTGACATTGTTGTTGTTGTTGTTGTTGACGTTGTTGTTGTAGTTGTTTATTTGACGTTGTTGTTATAGTTGTTGTTTATTTGATGTTGTTTTAGTTGTTGTTGTTGTTGTTTATTTGACGTTGTTGTTGTTGTTGACGTTGTTGTTGTTGTTGTTTATTTCACGTTGTTGTTGTTGTTGTTTATCTGACATTGTTGTTGTTGTTGTTGTTGTTTAGTTGACGTTATTGTTGTTGTTGTTGTTTAATTGACGTTGTTGTTGTCGTTGTTTTTGTTGTTTATTTGACGTTGTTGTTGTTGTTTATTTGACGTTGTTGTTGTTGTTTATTTGACGTTGTTGTTGTTGTTGTTTATTTGACGTTGTTGTTGTTGTTGTTGTTGTTGTTGTTGTTTATTTGACGGTGTTGTTGTTGTTGTTTATTTGACGTTGTTGTTGTTGTTGTTTATTTGACGTTGTTGTTGTTGTTGACGTTGTTATTGTTGTTGTTTATTTGATGTTGTTGTTGACATTGTTGTTGTTGTTTATTTGACGTTGTTGTTGTTGTTGTTTATTTGACGTTGTTGTTGTTGTTGTTATTGTTGGTGTTGTTGTTGTTGTTATTGTTTATTTGACGTAGTTGTTGTTGGTGACGTTGTTGTTGTTGTTGTTTGTTTATTTGACAATTTTGTTGTTTTTGATGTTGTTGTTGTTTATTTGACGTTGTTGTTGTTGTTGTTGTTGTTGTTTATTTGACGTTGTTGTTGTTGTTGACGTTGTTGTTGTTGTTGACGTTGTTGTTGTTGTTGTTTATTTCACGTTGTTGTTGTTGTTGTTTATTTGACATTGTTGTTGTTGTTGTTGTTGTTTAGTTGACGTTGTTGTTGTTGTTTATTTGACGTTGTTGTTGTCGTTGTTTTTGTTGTTTATTTGACGTTGTTGTTGTTGTTTATTTGACGTTGTTGTTGTTGTTTATTTGACGTTGTTGTTGTTGTTGTTGTTGTTGTTTTTGTTGTTGTTATTGTTGGTGTTGTTGGTGTTTATTTGACGTTGTTGTTGTTGTTGTTTATTTGATGTTGTTGTTGTTGTTTATTTGACGTTGTTAATGTTGTTGACGTTGTTATTGTTGTTGTTTATTACACGTTGTTGTTGTTGTTATTGTTGTTGTTGTTGTTGTTGTTTATTTGACGTTATTGTTGTTGTTGTTTATTTGACGTTGTTATTGTTGTTGTTGTTGTTGTTGTTGTTATTTATATGACGTTGTTGTTGTTGTTGACGTTGTTGTTGTTGTTGTTGTTTATTTAACGCTGTTGTTAATGTTGTTGTTTATTTGACGTTGTTAATGTTGTTGACGTTGTTGTTGTTGTTTTTGTTGTTTATTTGACGACGTTGTTGTTGTTGTTGTGTTTGTTGTTGTTAATGTTGGTGTTGTTGTTGTTTATTTAACGTTGTTGTTGTTGTTGTTTATTTGACGTTGTTGTTGTTGTTGTTGTTGTTTATTTGACGTTGTTGTTGTTGTTGTTGTTGTTTATTTGACGTTGTTGTTGTTGTTGTTTATTTGACATTGTTAATATTGTTAACATTGTTGTTGTTGTTTTTGTTGTTTATTTGACGTTGTTGTTGTTGTTTTTGTTGTTTTTATTGTTGGTGTTGTTGTTGTTTATTTGACGCTGTTGTTGTTTATTTGACGTTGTTGTTGTTGTTGTTGTTTATTTGACGTTGTTGTTGTTATTGTTGTTTATTTGATGTTGTTGTTGTTGTTGTTTATTTGACGTTGTTGTTGTTGTTGTTTATTTGACATTGTTGTTGTTGTTGTTGACGTTGTTGTTGTAGTTATTTATTTGACGTTGTTGTTATAGTTGTTGTTTATTTGATGTTGTTTTAGTTGTTGTTGTTGTTTATTTGACGTTGTTGTTGTTGTTGACGTTGTTGTTGTTGTTGTTGTTTATTTCACGTTGTTGTTGTTGTTGTTTATCTGACATTGTTGTTGTTTTTGTTGTTGTTGTTGTTTAGTTGACGTTATTGTTGTTGTTGTTGTTTAATTGACGTTGTTGTTGTCGTTGTTTTTGTTGTTTATTTGACGTTGTTGTTGTTGTTTATTTGACGTTGTTGTTGTTGTTTATTTGACGTTGTTGTTGTTGTTGTTTATTTGACGTTGTTGTTGTTGTTGTTGTTTATTTGACGGTGTTGTTGTTGTTGTTTATTTGACGTTGTTGTTGTTGTTGTTTATTTGACGTTGTTGTTGTTGTTGACGTTGTTATTGTTGTTGTTTATTTGATGTTGTTGTTGACATTGTTGTTGTTGTTTATTTGACGTTGTTGTTGTTGTTGTTTATTTGACGTTGTTGTTGTTGTTGTTATTGTTGGTGTTGTTGTTGTTGTTATTGTTTATTTGACGTAGTTGTTGTTGGTGACGTTGTTGTTGTTGTTTTTTGTTTATTTGACAATTTTGTTGTTTTTGATGTTGTTGTTGTTTATTTGACGTTGTTGTTGTTGTTGTTGTTGTTTATTTGACGTTGTTGTTGTTGTTGACGTTGTTGTTGTTGTTGACGTTGTTGTTGTTGTTGTTGTTTATTTCACGTTGTTGTTGTTGTTGTTTATTTGACATTGTTGTTGTTGTTGTTGTTGTTTATTTGACGTTGTTGTTGTTGTTTATTTGACGTTGTTGTTGTCGTTGTTTTTGTTGTTTATTTGACGTTGTTGTTGTTGTTTATTTGACGTTGTTGTTGTTGTTTATTTGACGTTGTTGTTGTTGTTTAATTGACGGTGTTGTTGTTGTTGTTGTTTATTTGACGTTGTTGTTGTTATTGTTTATTTGACGTTGTTGTTGTTGTTGTTGATGTTGTTGTTTATTTGATGTTGTTGTTGTTTATTTGACGTTGTTGTTGTTGTTGTTTTTGTTGTTGTTATTGTTGGTGTTGTTGGTGTATATTTGACGTTGTTGTTGTTGTTGTTTATTTGATGTTGTTGTTGTTGGTGTTTATATGACGCTGTTAATGTTGTTGATGTTGTTGTTGTTGTTTATTACAAGTTGTTGTTGTTGTTATTGTTGTTGTTGTTGTTGTTGTTTATTTGACGTTATTGTTGTTGTTGTTTATTTGACGTTGTTATTGTTGTTGTTGTTGTTTATATAACGTTGTTGTTGTTGTTGTTGCTGTTTATTTGACGTTGTTAATGTTGTTGACGTTGTTGTTGTTGTTGTTGTTTTTGTTGTTTATTTGACGTTGTTGTTGTTGTTGTGTTTGTTGTTGTTAATGTTGGTGTTGTTGTTGTTGTTTATTTAACGTTGTTGTTGTTGTTGTTGTTTATTTGACGTTGTTGTTGTTGTTGTTGTTTATTTGACGTTGTTGTTGTTGTTTATTTGACATTGTTGTTGTTGTTGTTTATTTGACATTGTTAATGTTGTTGACATTGTTGTTGTTGTTTTTGTTGTTTATTTGACGTTGTTGTTGTTGTTGTTGTTTTTGTTGTTTTTATTGTTGGTGTTGTTGTTGTTTATTTGACGTTGTTGTTGTTGTTGTTGTTTATTTGACGTTGTTGTTGTTGTTGTTTATTTGACGTTGTTGTTGTTGACGTTATTGTTGTTGTTGACGTTGTTGTTGTTGTTGTTTATTTCACGTTGTTGTTGTTGTTTATCTGACATTGTTGTTGTTGTTG